>JAWRVF010001622.1:0-55054 GCA_036785485.1 Physcomitrellopsis africana | reverse complement strand
TTACACTCCTCCATGTTGAATCGTTTCAACACTTCTTCAATGTACTTGCTTTGACTCATTGTAATGGTCTTGTTTTCACGATCTCTTATGAACTCCACTCCTAAGCAATAGTGGAGTTCTCTCAAATCACTCATTTCAAATTCTTTTTCTAATATGGCCTTCATCCATTTCAACTTTTTCACATTGTTAGCCAAGATGATTAAATCATCAACGTAAAGGATTACAATCAATAGGAACTCTTGAGATTGCATCACATACATGGAATGATCTGCTTCACTCCTTACAAACCCTTCATTCACAAAGAATGTATCAATCCGTTGGTACCATGCCCTTGGTGATTGCTTGAGTCCATACAATGATTTCTTCAACTTACAAACAAGATGTTGTTTGCCTTCTTCAACATATCCTTGAGGTTGATCCATATAGATGTCTTCTTCCAACTCTCCATTCAAGAAAGCCGTCTTCACATCCATTTGATGCATCTCCAAGTCCATTGCTGCCCCAATTACCACAATGGTTCTGAGAGTGGTGAATTTAGCCACGGGAGCATATGTCTCATTGAAATCAACACCAGCAACTTGTGAATATCCTTTGGCAACTAATCTTGCTTTATATCTCACAACATTGCCCATTGCATCCCTCTTGGTTCTAAATACCCACTTACAACCAATAGAAGATCGATTTGGTGGAAGTTGAGTCAATTTCCATGTTCTATTGTCCATCAGAGATTTATATTCTTCTTCCATAGCCTTCTCCCACTTCATAGCATCAGTGGACTTCATTGCATCACATAAAGACAATGGATCAGCAAGGAGTGCAATATTTGCATGTTCTTCACTTACTTGAGGAAAAATGTGGTTCTTCCACCATTCACCAAGTGGTCTTCTTTCCCTCATAGGATATCTCCTTTCATTTGAAGAAGATTCACCTTCATGTACTCCAACCACTCTTCCAAGCTTCTTCTTTCTTAAACTTTGTCTTTTCTCACTCAAAGGTTGATACTCCTCATCATCATCATCTTCAACATCTTCATTTCCTTCACTGTTGGTCTTAGGAATCAAAGAGACTTTCTTCTCCATCTTCTTTAGCTTTTCACCTTCATTCATGTCTCCACTATCTTCATTGTCTTCATCTTCTTCTTTCTTTGCTAGATTTAAAGATGTGTCCACAAACACACCATTACTCCCACTTGGACACATCTCCAAGTGCTCATAAGCACTCTTATGCTCAATAAACTCAACATCACGACTTTTGATGATCTTCTTGGTATCCAAACACATAAGCCTATATGCCTTTGTACCTTCACAATATCCAACAAATACACATTTTGTACCTTTTGCTTCAAGCTTGGACCTCATATAATCTGGTACCTTTACATAAGCAATGCATCCAAATGTCCTCATGTTTGAAACACAAGGTTTCTTCCCACTTCAAGCTTCTTGTGGAGTCATTGATGTGAGTGCACTTGTAGGGCATCTATTCCTTGTGTATACTGCATTCACCACAGCTTCCATCCAAAATTCATATCCAAGGTTTTGAGCATGAAGCATACTCCTTGCCATCTCCACAATGGTGCGATTTGCTCTTTCAGCAGCTCCATTTTGTTGTGGAGTGTAAGGAGTAGACATTTGTCTTATAATACCTTGAATCTTCAAATACTCATCAAAGTGTTTTGACAAATACTCACCACCATTGTCTGTGCGTAATACCTTGATCTTGTATTCATATTGCTTTTCCACATGTGCCTTAAACTCCTTAAATCTTGAGAAACACTCACTCTTGGCTTTAAGGATAAAAATCCACACCTTTCTTGAATAATCATCAATAAATGTGACAAAGTACCTTGCTCCTCCAATTGATGGTGTCTTCATAGGTCCACAAACATCTGAATGCACAATCTCCAACAACTTACTTGCTCGTGTTGCTACTCCACTTGGAAATGAGGCCCTTTGTTGCTTGCCTTCAATACAACCTTCACAAGCTAGAGTCGTGGCATTGTTGTATGATTGACCAAGATCTAAGCCAACTACCATAGATTTGAGCCCTTTCATGCTTTTGGCATTCAAATGACCAAGGCGTCGATGCCAAATTCCAAACTTGTCTTCATCTTTTGGAAATTCAGCAAATGCTGCTACTTTAACTCCATTCACCTTCTTACAATTGAGAATGTAAAGGTTGCCATCTCTAAAGCCCTTTAAAACATTATCTCCATCCAATGTCTTCACAAAACATCCATTCATATCAATTTGAACCTTACAACCACTTGACACAAGTTTGCTCACCGAAAGAAGATTCTTCTTCATCTTTGGCACATGTAGGACTTCTTTCAATCTGATCCTCTTGGTTTCATTCTTCACAACAATCTCCACCACAATGGAGCCAATTCCAACAGCTTGTACCATGCCATTGTCTCCTAACCAAACATTTGTTACTGGAATTTCTTCATAAGTGTTAAAAGAACACTTGTATGGAGTCATGTGCTTGGTAGCACCTGAATCAATAATCCACTTAGACATTGCAGCCATAGAAGTGCCTTCACTTGCCATGAATGCAAAGTCATCTCCTCCAAAATCATCATGTGCATTGTTAGCATTCTCTCTGTCTCCTTTCTTGGCCTTGTAGCAATTTCTTGCAAAATGATCTGATTTCCCGCAAATGAAGCAAGTTTTCACGTTACTCCTTCCATTGTCACGTTGGTTTGAATAGGTACCTTTACCTTGTCTTGAGAAGAGAGCCGAGTCTTCACTTTGATGCTCCTTTTCTTTCCTTTTGGTCACTTCATGTGCAAGTCTTGCCGTCACATAGTCCATTGTAAGCTCCTTCAACTAGATGGACTCCAATGCTACTATAAGATAGTTATAAGACTCCGGAAGGCTCATGAGCAAAGTCATGACAATATCACCATCTTCTAAAGGTTTCTCAACAATAGCTAGTTGATTTGCAAGAGCCTTTACCTTGTTGACGTGAGCCATAAGGTCTTCACCTTCTTCCATCTTGCAAGTGAAGAATTTCCTCCTTGTAAAAAGGATGTTGGACAAGTTCTTGCTCTCATAAATGTTGCAAAGAGTCTTCCATGCTTCCGCTGGTCCTTTGCAATGGATAATGTGTGAAAAGTTGGCTTCATCCACATTTGTGGCAATCATGCCAAAAGCCTTCTTTTCACGTCTTTTAAAGTCCTTCTTCTCCTTAATACTTGCATCTACGCATGGAGGGTCTTCACTTTCATCTACAATGTCCCAAAGGTCCAAAGATGCCAACAAAAGCTCCATTTTCACCTTCGAATGATAGAACTTGTCACCTCTAAACTTCTCAATCATTCTCAAACCTTCACCCTCACTAGAAGCCATTTCTATGAAGTAGTGTATCAAAGAATATTGAGAAAAGAAGTTCCTATGTGATCTAAAATCACAAATTTGCACTAGCAGAAACTCAAAATATCCTCTTGTGAATAAAAGAGTGATTTCTCACTCAAAGCACTCTTAAGTGATCTTCTAAAGCTTCTAATCAGTATATGCACTCTTATGAACCTCTCAATCAAGTTCTTTCACTCTTTCAACTCACTATTTAATGAAATGCAGAAGGTTAATGAAACAACTTCAATAACACATAAAGACACTATCAAGGTCTTTCACAATGGTCTTAAACTCACTATCCAAGGAAATAAGAATCCACAAAGCAATGTTAGAGATCTCTAAGCTTACAAATCAGAACCTCCTCTTGTCACAACATAAGCTAAGATCATACAAACTCTAACATTAGCAAACACCATAAGACCTATTCCGCACAACAACAAAGACTTCACAAAACTTCTAAAATTCACAAGCAAATGTGAGTGGGCCCATAACCTGTTAAAGAACTAGAAGTTAGAAGCCACAACACTTAGCATCAGCAAGGTTGCACAGAAAGAGAAGTGCGGAATGAGATGGCTCTCACTTCCAACACCCTTTACTTATAAGTGGAGTTCACATCCAAAGTACATAGGCTTCATCTACATTCATCTAAAAGCCAGCCGCCTACCGAGACCCTAAATCCAGCCGCCTGTCAAGACCTTAAATCTAACCGCCTATCGAGACCCTAGCCGCCACTTAATCCCTAGTTGACTTTTGACTATTAGAAACTTACTATGGGTAAACTCTATATTGTAAAAATCCAAGTAACTCTTTTTTAAACTTTAACAAAAAGATCTAATTATCTTATTGATAATTAATACTATATCATAAATACTACTTCAACACTTGATTAACTTGTTCTATTTGGCTGTCAATTTTGAGATGAAAAGTCAAAGAAAGTTTAATATCCACCATTAATATTTCAAAAAGACACTTCTAAAACTTAAATATGAAATGGGATCCTTGATTGGATACAATATCATTTAGTAGGCCATGATATCTATATATATTGTCAAAAAAAAGCCTTGCCATTTCTTTACTAGATGTAGTCTTTTTGCAAGGGATGAAATGAGCCATCTTTGTGAATCAATCAACTACTACAAAGATGTTGTCTAATGAATTGGATGGTAGTAGATCTGTAATGAAATCTATCGAGATAGAAGACAATGATTGTCTTAGAGAAGTAAGGGTTCTAAAAGTCCATAAAGACAATATCAAGGATTTTTGGACCTTGAATAGATGTCGCAAGAGAGCACAAAATCCTTCACTGCCTTCTATATCTAAGGCCACCAAAAAACTCAAGAAATAAGTTCCAAGGTCTTATTGAATCCAAAGTGACCTACAATAGAAAAATCATTGCAAATTGAAGAACATGCAATTGTGTTGGTCCTTCCGGAATATAAAAATGGTCTTCAAAGTATAGAAGGTCTTCTTCAAATTTGAACTTATCAACATTTTTTTTCAAGCGATATTTGACATCAAGGGCCAAAGCACTATTAGTAGTTATAGCTCACACATCATTGAGGAAATTAGAATTGATAGATGCTGATGTAATAGTAGCACAAAGGGGGAATTGCTCAAATTATAATAAAATTGTATATTATTGATCAAACCTTGCCTCTTCTATCTTTGATATAAGATATGATCTCCTCGATAGAGCATCAGACATTCCTTGTTGCTTCCTAGGGTGATAAGTGATGACAAAGTTAAATTGAGATAGCAACATATTCTATCAAGCTTAGCAGCAATTAGGAATTCAAGCTGACATAAAGTATTCTAAGTTCTTGTGATATGTATATATAGTCATAGGATGCATTGCTTCTTCAAGAAAATGATGCCATTTTTTAAAAGAATCTACAATAGCAAAAAGCTTCTTATTATAGATTTCATAATTAATTTTAATAATAGAAAACTTTTGAGAATAAAATGCAATAGGATGGAGTTTGTTGTCTATATCCATTTGTGAAAGTACAATCTCTAGTGCAAAATCTAAAGCATTAGTCTCTAAATAAAATATCTTTGTAAAGTCTAGATGCACTAATATTGGAGCTATAGTAAATGCCGTCTTGAGGTTTTGAAATGCCTTCTTCACTTGAGGCCTCTATTCTAATTTGTCTTTATATGTCAATTAAATAAGAGGGGTGGCAACTTGAGAGTAATTTTTTATGAAGATCCAATAGAAGTTAGCAAATCCAAGAAAACATTATATGTCTCTCACAATCTTTAGAATAGCCCATTGTATAACCGCTTCTACTTTCTTGAGATCCATTGTCAAATCCTAAATATATATGATGTATCTCAAAAATTCCATCTTAGGTTAATGAAATACATATTTCTCTGATTTGGTATACAAACTTGTATCTTGCAACTTTTGTAATACCAATTTGACATGCACCTCATGTTCCTCTAGATTTTTTGAATAGATGAAGATGTCATTAAGATAGATCACCATGAACTTGTCCAAATACTCTCAAAAGATGTCATTTATTAAATGCTGAAAGATAGTGGGTGCATTTATTAGTCCAAAAGGCATGACATTATATTCAAAATGTCCATACCTTGTCCAAAATGTAGTCTTCCATTCATCTCCCTCCTTGATCTGTACCAAGTTACATGCTCTACAAAGATCTATCTTAGTATAGATCTTGGCTTGGCCAAATTATTCCAAAAATCCTAAGATTAACGGTAGTGGATAATGATTCTTTACCATTATCTTATTCAATCCTCAATAATCAATGTATATATGCAAAGAACCATCTTTCTTCTTTACAAAAAGTATAAGTACACCTATTGGAGACTTTGAAGTTCTTTATAATATTTTCATTAATATAATCTTTTAATATCAAAAGTTCATTTTAAAAAAGATTATAGATTGGACCAAAAGGTGATTGTATTCTTTCTTAAAGATCTATAATACAATCGTATGGTCAGTGCTCCGACAATATATCAACATTCTTTTTTTGAAAAATATCTTAAAATTTGTTATATTGCTTTGGAATATTTGCCAATAAAGTCATATGTTTTTTTAATTAGAATTATATAAATAACAAATGGTGTACCTTCTTCGACTGATTTGATGAAAGTTCTTCCTCCAACAAATAATAATTTATCAATTCATGGCTTTTTACAAATTTTTACAGGGATTTTTATTAAAAATGTTATTCTTTGTAACTTCCAATCTATAGATGGATTATGCTTTTCTAACCAAGACAACCTGAGAATAATAGGATTTGAAGGAGTCCTAATAACATTGAATACAATTTGGCTTCTATGATCTTTGAATGATTCTTCTATAGGCATGGTTTCATGGGTGATATTACCAGAGGATAAAAGTCGTCTATCTATTATTTCTATATGAATAGGTTTGGATTTCTGTACTAGAAGAATTTTGTGACGATTAATCAATGTTTCATCTATGAAATAAGCAAATGTCTTCAAATCTATCAAAGCAGTTGCTTGAAGCTTCTGAGGGCCAAAATATAACAGGATTATAAAACAACAAGCATGTTGAGCAAAAAGAGAGGAACTTAAATAATTTTGTAATGTTGCATTGTCCAACTGCACAGTCTCTACTGTGGCTAAATATTATCGTTTTCTTGAAAAATTGTACTCCTGATTTTGGTAATGTACTAATTTTGTTTCTTCAAGCAATTGCCAATCTTGTGGCCTTCCTTGCCACAATTCATATATAGACCTTCTTCCATTCAATACCTCTTTTCTTACAGACTAAAAGGTTTAAATCATACTGCATCAAGTTGCATATCTTCTACTTTTGAATGTGAATTCAAAATGCTTATTGATGTAGCAGGGATATGTCGGATTGTGTATTATTTTATTGAAGTCCACATACGTTGGTCTTGTCGATGTTGAATTAATTGGTTATCATATTTTATAGCTTGGCTAATGGCTTCATTGAGTGATTGTGGATCAAAAAGTGATAATAACAAATTCTTCACATCATCTCTTAATCCTCAATAAAATTGGCTCATTAAGGCTTTTTTATTCCAATTGATATTACATGCTAGTTATCTAAAATTAGATATATAGACTAATACAAAGCACACCTCTTGATGTAATGCTTGGATCTTAGCTATTGCCCATCAAGCCTTGTCATGTTTTTCAATTGCTTCCGCAAATGCTTCCATGAAAACTTCAAAGTTTCTCAAAATTGGTGATCTTTTTTCAAACAAGGGAGCAAACCATCATAGTGCTTGTCTTGTAAGTAAGGTACCAACCAATCCAACTTGTGATTCTTTTGTCAAATAAGTATTAGATTGTAGAACTGTTATCAATCAAATTTGATTGATAAACCTCTAGAACTTTAAATGCATACCATCATATTTCTCTAGAAGACTAACTAAAAGTTTCTTACATTATTGAACAGGTGGATTTTCTTGGCGTAGCATAAATAATACTACATCTTTAAGTACAAAAGTTGATGGTGGATGTAATCTAGATTGTGATATTTCAGTTATTGTATCATTATGAAGTTTTGTAATAATCCCTTCAATCCTGTAGTCCTAGCAAATAAAGTAATAAGAGCACTTATAATGGCGTCTAATTTGGACTCAAGATTCAATCATACTAATGTCTTGATTTCTAGCCATTCTAAGAAAAAAAAAAAAAATGAATTTGTAAGAAGGCAATATCAGTTTAGAGGAGGATAATCTATAACCTCTAAAATACTTTAAGACCTTTAAGGAGAGGGGTGATCTATTCTTTCACAAGAAGGACCAAGCTCTAATATTATAATAAAAAAAATATTAGTTTAGAAGAAGATAATCTACAACCTCTAAAACAGTAATATGTCTTTGAGTAGAAGGATAATCTATTTTTTAATAAGAAAGGATCCAACTCTGATATTGAAGATGAAGTTAGTCTTAACAAACTGTTAAGGATACAAGAATATAAAACAAGAGACTTAAAATCAAGATAAGGTTTCCAGAAGAAACCAACAAGAATTCAAATTTAACAGATGAGTATACAAATAATACCAAGAAAGGTGAATTAAAACTCCAAGAGATGCGTTGTTGAGACTAAAGAACTCTTCAGCCTTGATTCCTATATATATTCCTATCTGGGATGCTTCTTGAGCAGCTACGATCAAACTAAGAAGCTTTTGAAGTAGCTTCTATCAACTAGGAAGCTTCTTGAGCTCTTTCCACTAACTGGGAAGCTTCTTAAGCTCCTTCTACTAATTGGAAAGCTTCTCAATTGACTTTCATCAACTAAGAAGCTTTGCAACCAACTTTCAATAACTCAAGAATCTTCTAGAATGTTCTAAAAGGTTCTATGAACCTCCAAAATGTATGTCCTTAACAATTGCAGCTTGATCTTCCTATAGTTCAAATACTTTAAGCATTTGCGCTTTTTATACAACAACAATAAATAGTGGAATGCAAAGAAGCAATGGCTACTAAAGCTTTGCAATGTGTGGTTAGATTATTGGATCAATTTGATAGTAGAAACATTTTTAAGTATTTGAAATATTATTTACAAGAGATGGAATTCAACAAGGTATTAGAAAAAAAAAATGATCTTAATATTTGAGCTTGTAATTGTATTAGAGCTATGAAAGCATATAAAAAAAATTATTCAAATTCATAGAATTAAATGGGAGGATTTTATTCTTCAGCTAAAAGGAGAGTATTTTTTAGATAATATAGATAGAATGATAAAAGCCATTTATGGAATGGATAAATAGGTCCAAAAAATAATTGATTGTTATAGAGTTATTTCAAAAATTTGAAAGACAATTTCTTCAATTGTTTCAAATAAAAAAGCTTACACTTAAAAATGATAAAATGGAGTTATTTCTTCAATCAGCCAACATTGAATTATAAAGAGAATTGGAATTATTTCTGGAGGATAATACATAAAATAATGGATTCACTTATGATTAGAAGAAGGTCTTTGAGGTAGTGAATATACTTACAAAAAGAAAATATTGAAGAAATAAGATGGTGGTTAGGCAAGAAACTAGGCCTCTACCAATTTCAATATCTCAGAGGCAACTATTAGAGCCTACTATACTTGTATTTACTACTCCTATTCCTATGCCTATAATTCTATTATAAAAAGATATAATAGAAGAGTTGGTCAAAGGGATTAAAGACTTACAAATCAAAGTGACAAAGCTAGAAGAAAAGGATAGAATATCTGAAAACAAACCTACATCAAAGTAGGGATATATACAAAGATGTACTTAATATGATAGTATTGAGCATCCTCATAAGGAGTGTGGAAATTTTTGTCATACTTTACAACAAGGAATAATTTTATAGAAGGATAGAAAGATTGCGTTACAAGATACAAGTAAGTTCCTTAAAACCAATTTTGAAAATGGAGGGATGAAAAAAGTTTTAGAGGATTATTTATCTTGACAAGCTATAGTAATAAGAGAAGCTATTATTTATAGCATTGAAGTAATAAAAAAAAAGGATGTTTTTGACAAGCATGTAGATACAATGGATTTATAAAGTAATGATATATTCAATATGAATAAAATAAAAATAATAAAAGAGAAATTATTTAACATAGCCACAATCATCAAGAATGCTATAGAGTAGGATGATCCTATTGATATCATATTTGTACATGCTTATATCATAAAATCCTAATATGAGGCTATATTGGATGTGAAAAGAAATAAAAATATAATAGAGAAAAATCTTGAAGAGCCAAATAACAAAAAGAGATTTCAAAGAGAAGAAAAGACAACACAAAATAAGGAGGTATCTACACCACATGATAGTAGATTATTTGCGATTGGACCATCAAAATTATACCTTCGAGATATACCACTACTGAAGAAAAATGATAAGAAAGGATGGAAGTTGATAAGAACAAAGAGAAGGATAAGCCTATTGCCTACAAATTACAATTAGATATTGAGGCAACTATAAATTTGAAATGAAAACTAAGATATTAGATGATAGATCAATATGTGCTTGCATCAAAAGCTAAGATGGCAAAAAAATAATATAATTTTTAATTATACCTATTAACCATAAGAACAACAAGGATTATTTATAGAGTGGCTTTTTACCAAGGGTCAAAAGCAAAAGTTTACGTCTTTAGCATATTTTAAAAAAATACCAAGGTTCAAAAGCAAAAGAGGTAAACTATAAAGAGGTAAACTTTTGCATATTTTAAAAAAATACCATTTAGTATATTTTAAAAAAATATAAAGAGGTAAATTATAAAGAGATAAAATATAAAGAGATAAACTTTTGCTTTTGAACCTTGGTATTGCTTTATAAACTTTTGCTTTTGAACCTTTAGGAATTGGATGTGTGGATCTAAGTGTTGTAGCACCAATAATTATATTTATAGTTCTACATACTCATTGGGATTTAAGGTTGATTCTAATATTTAAAGCACATCTATTTAAACTTATTGAGTATTTAAAAGAAAAGATATAAATGAAGATCTTAAAACCATCATTTGTAGCATATTCTAGCCGTTAATTTATAGTACCAAAGAAAAATGGGACTCTATAATATTGTATAGTAATATGACCATTAGACAAAAAAAAGAAAGAATGATTATATTATAGAAGAGCTCAAATAAAAATATTTTAATAAATTATCTTAGAAATATAAATAATAGATAAAAAAATAATAAAAATTAAAAAATACTAATATTGCCTTTTTTAGGAAAGGCTTTTATTTACTTTGTATGACAATAAATAAGAAAAAATAAAATAGATTAGAAAAATGATTAATATAGGCATCTTTAAAAAAAATTTAAGAAAAGGTTTTAATAATATTTACGTCAAAATTCTAAGAATTAGTAACCATAGAGGATTGATTGTAAATCTGGGTTGAAATTAAGCCCTTAGGTACAAAATCGCATGCCAACAGCAAATGGGAAGTTCTTTGGCATATTACAGAGTTGGATTTGAGGACAAACTTAAAAAGATTTGTTTGAGCATTAGCTATGAGTGATTTGGATAGATATTAACTTTATAAGAGCTTTGCAAAGTCAAGGTTGATTCAGGTGATTCTAGATTTTGTGAAATAAAAAAAAATTTATATTTTTGAATATTTTGTAAGTTTAGTTATAGATCTACAGATGAAATTCTATAGATTTGTAATTATAGCTATACTAAGTAGATATTATAAATTTAATTTAATTGTTCAATTGAAGGTTATTAAAATTTAAGTGGATTAGAGTCTCAAAAATTGGATTTTGAGGATTAGTGAGGATTTCTAGGATATTTAGTAATCTATTAGTTGAATTGAGGTGAAAATTATTTGTGTAGATGGTAGACTTGATTTTCTATTTGTATGTGAATTTTAAAAGCAATTAATGGTACAAAAAGAAAATATTGGCATTGGAAGATTGACATCAAGATTGGAGAAGGAAAAAAGCCTATACCTAAGTAGATTTTTGGACTTAACTTCTATCTGGTGAATAGATCTTCTTCAAATTTTTTTATACATGTTATCAACTTTGTTGTTGAAAGATGTGTAAATTTTAAGTCAAATTCAATAGTTAGATCATTAGCTATTGAGGTTTTAATCAATTATAAGATTTATAGGATTTGATTAGGATTCAATTAGGATTTCATTAGAATTTTTTTAAGATTTAAAATTTAATTAGGATTTGATTAAGATTTGACTAGGATTTTATTAGAATTTGATTAAGATTTGACTAAGATTTGATTAAAATTTGACTAGAATTTGAATAAGATTTGATTAGGATTTGATTAGGATTTGATTAAGATTTGATTAAGATTTGAATAAGATTTGTTTAGGATTTGATTATAATTTGATTAAAATTTGATTAGGATTTGATAAAATTTGATTAGGATTTGATTAGGATTTGACTAGAATTTAATTAGGATTTGATTAGGATTTGATTAAAATTTGACTAAGATTTGATTAGGAATTTATTAGAATTTGATTAAGATTTGATTAAAATTTGATAAAAATTTGATAAAAATTTGACTAGGATTTTATTGGGATTTGACTAGAATTTGATTAAAATTTGATTAAAATTTAACTAGGATTTGATTAGGATTTGATTATAATTTTTATTTTAAATATTTTTTTAAAAATATTTCTATTTTAATATTTTTATTGGATTTTATATTAATATTTTTTAAAAAAAAATTATTATTTTTTTATGACTTCTTTAAAAGTCTTTTAGGATTTTTTTGTATTTTTTTATATTTAATTAAAAATCCAATTAAATTTTTTTAATGATTGAGCATATTTATTATTTTTTAATTATAATTTATATATAATTCTATTAAAGGTGTTAAGACTTATTGTTGCAATTTTTTTTTATCTTTTACAGCAAGATGCCTAGTGCATTCTCAAGCAAGACTTCACATAATACAACATATTTGGTAAAACTGACATAATACAACATATTTGGTAAAAAGCTTGAGGTAGAAGGTAATTGGATTTTTGATCTATTTGAATTATAGAGAAGGAAGGCAAGAGAATAAAAGGAAGAGCTATGGGTGGTACTTCAAGTGGAGCTATAAGTCGAAGTATTAATGGAAGACAAGGTATATATTTTGATCTTAACTCTATAAGCATATTTAAAGCATTTGCTTTATTCATATAATAGCAACAAGTTAAATATTGCAAAGAAGATATGGCAAACAAAGCATTACAAGTAGTTATCAATAAGATTAATTAATTTGAAGAGAAAGATATTACAAAATATTTAAGGTGTTATATAAAAAAAATAGAATTGAAGTGTATTTTTGGAGAAGAGATGGTTCTATTATTTTAATTGGCTACTATATCAGAGATAAAAAATCATATGAAGTCCATTATTAGATATTTTAGAGATTCATGGAAATTTTTTTTTCAAGCATTGAAGTATGAATATTTTTTATAAGATAGCAATTGGATTACAAAAAAGTAATTTTTTAAATGGATTAAAATGGCTAAAAAAGATCTTAAAGCAACATAATTATTGAAAGAGTTTAAAAGACAATATTCTTAATTATCAAAGAAGAAGAGGCAATTGTTAGACCCAAGTAAAGTAGAATTTTTTCTTCAAGCGATTGATAGAGAATTATAAAAAAAGTTAAAAATTTTGCTTAAAAATAAAAAAGAAGATGAAAGATTGATATCAAATTGGAAAAAAAGTAGAAGAGGCAATAGGATTGCTTACAAAAAGAGAAAGGAAAAAAGATATGATGGATATTTAAAGACTATTATAAGTATCTAAGATAAAATTACCTACTAATTATCCTACATCTATGATTCAACTTTCAATATTCACATCAAAGAAAGAAAAAATGAGCATAGATGAAATCATATGTGGAATGAAAGATTTGCAAATAAAATTTGTAAAATTTAAAAAAAAAGATCAATCATCAAGAGTATCAACAAGACAAAAATTAGGACCAATAGAAGGTATAGTGTATAGGTGCATGTGATGTGATAACATGGATCATTCAAGAAGAGAGTGTGAAGATTTTATAGAGGCACTATATAAAAGAGTTATTTTTTTAAAGATGATATGATACACTTAAAAAAAAAAAAAATTGGAGGCAAATTTTGATAAAGGAGGAATGAAAGTATTTGTAGGAGATGCTTTTAAAGTGCATACAATCTCAAATAATGAAGCATCAACATATTTGATGGAAGAAAATCAAGGCAAATGTTTAAATATAAATCTTGAATTTCTAGGAGAATCTAGTTCTTTGTAGAATGAGTTATGCTAAAAAAGAAAAATTTACTATAAATAATTTAAAACATATTGGTAATAACATTCAGCAAATTATTAGGTGGATTAATCTAATAGATGAATTATTGGTGCATGTTCATATTGCAAGAAGTCAACATAAAGCATTAATAGAAGAAAAACAAAGAAAAGATGAAAATAATAAAAGACCATCAAAAAAGACTACAAGAGGAGAAAAAGTAAGACAACAAAAAAAAATCCTATACATGAGGAAGAAATAGAGTATGTTTGTATAGAAAAAAAAAAGAAATTATTAAAAAAAAAGATTTTTGCTTATAAATTACAATCAAATATTGAGGCTGCTATAGATTTGAAGAAGATACTTAGAAGAACAGATTTTAGGAAGAAAGGTCGAATTTATAATTGGTGAAATTCTAGGGATTGTAAAATGTGAATTTTATGAAGTTATTATTGATACAATAAAGAAAAAATAAAAATCTATAGGAAATATTATGACATCAAATATATAAGAAATAAAAATAATAAAAAATAATATGGATAAAGAGGATGAAATGTAAGTTTTAGGAAATGTTTCACGAGTTGGACTTACAATAGAAGAAAAAAGGATTCAACCATCTAATCATTATTCTTGAAATCATTGGACAAAGGCTACTATAAAAACTTTAATAAAATTAGGAGATGTAGAAGAATCAATAGTAATATTAATTGATTATAGTACTAAAATTAATTTGATATCAAAAGAATTATATAAAATAAAAATGGCCTATTGATATTGAATATGGATGGATGATAAGATTAGCAAATAATTCAAAGAGAGATTTATATAGAGCTTATCTAAATATCAACGTGATAATAGGAGATGTTATTTATAAATAATATTTTTTTATACAAGATATGTCTACATATCCTATTATATTGGAATAATCATATATTACTACTATACAAATGGAAACAAAGATTATGGATGATGATTTAGCCTATGCAAGAATAAAAAGCTAAGATAAGATAAAAGTAGTTCAATTATTAATTGTTTGTATTAATCATGAAAGAAATCATGATAAGTTTAGAAAGAAATTATTATTAAATGAAAATTTTGAATACCTTGAGGATTTTTACCACACACCATTGTAAAGCGAGATTTCAATAGGATAGAGAAAAAAATGCTCTTATTTAATTTCTAAAAAAGGATATTATCTATTAGAATTATTGGATTGAGACAAGATTGTGTATTGTCTTTTAAGACTATTGACAAGATGAAAAGGATGAACAAACATTATATTAAAAATGTGGAATAAATCTTAAAAGAAAATTGAAAAAGTAGCATTTTTAGATACTATAGGAGCATTTGAAAAAATAGGATTTTTAGATACTATAGGAGAATTAAATTATTTATTATAAGGTGGATTACAAAGATAAAATAGAATTATGATAAAATTTAAAGATTTATAAAAAAATTAAATTGCAAAGAGGTATATGTTGAAACTAAGTATAAATCAATGGAAAAAAAGATTAAACTAGTGGCTTTGCTATTATCTTCAAATTGTAAAGAAAGGATGAAGGGAGCATCTATGCAACCAAATTTAAGGGATCCTAGGAATATAGGGCATAAATTTACAGATGCTACATTAGATGGATTAAAAGTTGGATATGATGGATTTTTGACAAAATGTCAAGATAAATATTTTAATAAGATATTTTCACAATATGAAAAACCTTTTGTATTTAAAATATATGAAATTGGATGTATTAATTTAAGTATTGTAGCACCTATGGTTATTTTTACTATTCTTCATGAATCATTGAATTTGCAACCAATTCCAATATCAAAAGCACATTTATCTAAGTTAATAAATTTATTTAATGAAAAGATTAAAATAGAGATTTTACAACCATCTATGGCACTTTATTTTAATCAATGGTTTATAATATTAAAAAAAAATAGAAAAATGAGATTTATATAAGACATACAATTTATAAATAAAGTGTCTATTAGAAATATGGGTTCAAATTCAATTATAAATAAATTTTCAAAAGCATTTACTAGAAGATCAATCTATTCAATAGGTGATTTTTATTCAAGATATGATCAATTTCAATTGACATTACAAAATAGAGATTTAATTACTATGAAGACTCTATTGGATTTAGTAAGAATGTGTACATTGCCTCAAGGGGCTACTAATTTAGTGGCTCATATGATGAATGGAATGAACAAAGTATTGAGGGAATTTATACCAAAAAAAACTATGTCATTTTTAGATAGTATTTTAATTAAAAGATGTGCAGAAGAAGAAAAAGATGAGATATTAGATTAAAGGGGTTGTAGAAGATTTGTTGCAAATCATATCATGGATTGTAAAAAGATTTTATTATGATTGGTAGAGATATATTTGACCTTATCAAGTACTAAGTCTATTTTTAGAATAAATAAAATACTTGTTGTTGAGTACATATGTGGATCATATGGACATAAGCCAAGTATTAAAAAGGTTGATATTATTAAAAAGATAAAAGAATGTGTAAACAAAATGGAAGTCAGAAGATTTTTAGTAGCATGTATTTTCTATCATATATGGATACCTCATTTTGCACATGTAGCAAATCTATTATATGAGTTGCTAAGAAAGAATAAAAAATTTTAATAGAAAGAAGAATAAAAAAAAGCTATGGATAAATTAAAAGAACTTCTTTTTTTACTTCCAACTTTTAAAAAAATTAATTATAAATATAGAAGGCTAGTGATATTAATAATTGATGCAAATTCAATTGAAATAGGTTAGATAGTTGAATAAGATGATGAACAAGAGAATAGATATGTAATAAGATTTAGAATAAAGAATTTGAATATTAGACAAAGGGCATATACATAAATTAAAAGAGAATTATGGAATATAATAATAGCTATGAAAAATAAAAAAGAATATTTAATTGGTACATCAATAGTTATAGAAATAGATTGTCTATCTTTATTGGATATAATCACAAGTAGTTCAACTCTTGATATTGCTATGTTAAGATAGATAGCATATATCAAATCTATGAATCCAAAGCTTAAGTACGTTGCAAGAAGGAGAGATAATTCAATTGTAGATATATTATCAAGAGTAAGGTATTATAATGAAGAAGATATGATTGATTTGGAAGATAATGTAGATAATTTTTTTTATTCTAATGCATTATTAAGAGAAGAAGGTGTATATTTGAATACACCATTGGAATCCTTTTTAAGAGATTTATATAAAGATGAATGAAAAGATGTTGGAAAGTATAAAGATTTTGGATAATTTTTTTTAAAATATTAAATGTGGACATAAAACTATCTTCAACTTTCTATCTTCAAATTAATGGACAAATGGAACAAATAAATCAAGTTTTGGAGCAATATTTGAGATGTACCATCAATTATCATGAAAATGATTGGATAATTCTTTTATTTTTGGCAAAGTTTGCTTACAATAATTTGATATATTCTTCTATTCAACAAACTCCATTCTTTGCCAATTATGGTTATTATCTATAATTTAATATTTGACTTTTTAAAAGTTAATAATCTTACAGCAAAAGATTTGGCAAATCAATTGTCAAAACTACATACAACAATGAAAGCACAATTAAAGGAAGCTGAAGAATGATAAAAGATCAATATAGATGTCTATTACAAGAAACAACTTTAATTCCATGTGGATAATAAAATATGATTACTTTGTCATAATATCAAGACTATTTGCCCTTATAGTAAGCTAGATTATTATAGGCTAGGACCATTTTTGATTTATAAACAAGTCAATCTAATTGCTTATCAATTATATCTATCAAAATCTATAAAGATCTATTCTATATTCTAAGTATCACTGTTTGAGTCATACAAAAGAGTGGATATATAAGAAATAAGAGAAATGCCACCACCTCTTATAGAAGTAGATAACAATGGAGAATTTGAAGTGGAAGAGATTTTAGATTCAAGATGGCATTGAAATTGGCTAAAATATCTTATGCATTGGTATAAATATGATATTAGTGAATGCACAAGGAAGCCATCCAAGAATCTAACAAATGCATCAATAAAAGCTAGTATGTTTCATCATTAATATCTATCAAAATTTTAATGAAGAATCAAGAAAATCTTTGCTATAAAACAAAAGAAATTCAATAGAGATTTCATTCTATCTTTATTTGATATTTATTTGAATTTTTTAGTGCCAAAGAGATGGAGAATAAAAAACCAACAAATTTAGCTCAAGAGTTATTATTTACTAACTTATAAAACAAAACATTATGATTATCACAACCTTCAAGACAATGGAATAGAGATGAAGATTTTCATAAATGACATATTTTTCTTTGGATTGATGGTGAGATACAAAGTATTTGATATTACAACCTTAGAAGAGACTTCTAATATTTGATAATATTTTTAGAGATAGAAACTACTTTTGATGGTATTCCAAATGTGTATTGATATTTTATTTTCTTATAATTCATATCCTTGATAATTTGAGAAGAGTGAAGATTCATTATTCTTATTTTATATTTAAGAAGTGAGTGGATTATTATCAAAGACAAGAACTTGATGAAAGTAATTAAATATAAAAAACTTCTATTAAAAGATATAATAAAATAGAAATAAGAAAAAATATATATTAAAAGAAATTAGAATGGCTATTGCCACAAGATAAAAAAACTATAGATTCTTGAAATTGGACTAGAAGCAAGAAAGAAATTGACAAGAGTGAAGAAGGTTTCACTCTTGTCTCTATTTATACTATCTATCTAAGAATTATGTGGCGGTATTCTATAGGAACTCTTACAAGTGTCTAATTTATAAGACATGTGTCAAACTTGTACAACAAGTTTCCCACATATGCGCCACATGCTTGGCTTGTTCTGCAAGTTACCAACATGTGAGACACATAGCTAACTTGTTCCACAAGCTACCAACATGTGCGCCATGTGGCTAGCTTCTTGATTAAGTTTCTAACCTACCAATCACCTATAGATATGTATAAAGGTGATTCCACATCTATAAAGCTTCTAGGAAGCTTTTCTATCAAATATTATCAAATCAACTTATTTTACCTACTTCTATTGATCTATATTAATTAAGTAATTATTAAAATAAATCTTATGTCTGTGATATTATCCTTCTCTTTTAGGAATGAGTTCCACAAGGAGTGGTGATTACATGTTGATGGAGTCTAGGATACATCGAATTGCGCTTGTCATATATTCTAATCTTTCTTCTCTTCAAAGTTACTTGATAGGTCCTTTCAGCCATTGATAATGTCCCATACCAAGGCAAGAGGACCACCTTCTATTTAATCATTGTTGAGGCCTTCATAACTCCCTTCAAAGAAAATATTAGGAACACCATACAAAGTATTTTCTACCTCTAAAAGTATCACCAAACATTGGGAATCTCTTCCAAGGTCATGATACCAAATACGTTGTATCTTGCCATCTATTTGAGGAAGAACATGTCATTCTTGGAGATCTTCATCTCAATTGCATCGTCTCAAAGGCTGTGACAATCGCAATGTTTCATCTCGTAGGTCTACAAATGAAGGTTCTTGAGTTGAATCCATTGGTTGTTGATTCTCCATCTCCTTAACATCACAAATACAAAGAAGTTACAAACATGGATAGAAAGTAGAATGTTATCTTGTCTAGATTGTGTTTCTTTTATAGAGAAGATCTTCATCTTGGTTTTGATGGATGTCGTTGATAAAAAGCCTTTACTTTCCTTGCTGTATTTACAAGATTCTTTGTTGGTTTCCATGTGCATTCACTAATATTGTATTTGCATCAATGAATAAGATATTCTAACCTATTTTGGTGTTGCCTCAAATCTAAGATTTTTTCTACTTCAAATTCTTCATTATTGGCCACTTCTATAAAAGGAAGTGGTACTTGTCTTCTTCTTGGTATGCTCACTATCTTGTATGGTTCAAGAAGAGACATGTGAAATACAAGGTAGATCTTCATGGACTCCAATAGGTGTAATCGATATGCAGCTAGATTGATTTGTTCAAAAATAAGAAAAGGTGTAAGCCTACAATAGTCCAACTTATCACAAGAACAAATAGTCTTGATATTGCGATGAAATAATCATACCTTGTTTTCTATGTTGAATTATGATTGTTCTTTACAATATGCATCTACATTTATTTTTTGTCATTCTTAAGCTTCTTTTAATTGCACCTTTATTATTGCATGTAGCTCTGATAAATGATTTGCCAAATCTTCTATTGTGAAATTATCAACTTTTAAAAAATCAAATTGTTAGTAGTAACCATAATTAGCAAAGAAAGATATTTGTTATATAGAAGAATGTATCGTATTATTATAAGCAAACTCTGCCAATGGTAAGAGAGTTGTCCAATCATCTTGTTGATAGTTGATGGTACATTTTAAATATTACTCCAAGACTTGGTTTACACGCTCCATTTGTCCATTAGTTTGAGGATGGAAAGCTAAAGATAGCTTTATATCCACCTTTAAAATCTTAAAAAGCATTCTCCAAAATCTTGACACAAATTACGTCCCTCTGTTTGATATAATATTCTTTGGTAATCCATAATAGCAATAGATGTTGTCAAAGAAGAGTTTAGCTATTTCTTCATTTGTAATAGATTTTGTACATGATACAAAATGTATCATCTTAATGAAACAATCTATGATTATGAATATAGAATCATATGAATTTGAATTTGGAAGATCTGTGATGAAATCCATAGAAATAGAAGACCAAGGTTGTTTTGATATAGGTAATGGTTGGAGAAGTCCATAAGGTTGATGACAAGGAATTTTCAATCTTGAACAAACATCATACGACTACACAAACTCTTTAATAGCCTTTTACATTTGAAGCCACCAAAAATCTCTTGAAATTAACTCCAAGGTCTTATTGTATCCAAAATATCTAGTTGCGAGGAAGTTGTGACAAGGTTTAAGAGCTTATAGTTGTGCTTCACCTTTTGGAATGTATAAACATTCTTTTAAATAAAAAAAATTATTTTTGAACTTGAACTTTGAAGTATCATAAGATTTAGAAGAGTTATTCTTAATTCATGAACAAGAGGATCTGAAGGCATTCTTAACTAGATTTATTTGAGAAATATTAAATCAATAGTTAATGTTGATTTTATTGCTCAAAGATGAAATTGCTTTGATTTCAAGAGAACCATTCTTTGTTGATCAAAAATTACATCTCTTTCTTTTGGTACAGGATAAGATCGTCTAAAAAGAGCATCAAATAGACCTTATTATTTTCATGGCTGATAAGTGATGATAAACTCGAATCTTAACAAAGACATGTTCCAACAAGCTTGACGACGATTTAACACGCATATTGACATGAAATACTTGAGATTATTGTGATCTGTATACACAATGATTGGACTAGAAACGCCTTCTAAATAGTGGTGCCATTCTTGGAAAGAATCCACAATTGCAAGAAGTTTTTTATTGTGGATTTTGTAATTGATCTCTGCTATTGAAAATTTCTTGGAATACAAGGCTATTGGGTGGAGTTTGTCATCTGCTCCTATTTGTGATAATACTGCATCCAAAAGAAAGTTTGATGCATTTGTTTCCATAAAAAATGTCTTGAAAAAGTCGACACTATCGTGTTGTGATACAAATATATGGTGAAACTATGACTAAAAATGATTTTTCAATTAATACTCTATTATCTTAGTTCAACAAGAATTCAACATATTTTAAGAAGGTTTTTATGAAAGCCTCTTAGTTTATTTTCTTCACTTAATAGCTAGTAGATAAGAATTAATTAGTAATTTTATCTTCTAGGTTGTAGTAATTCTTTTATTACCTTAGAAAGGCCATAAAATAATAAAAATATAATAAAAAGAATAAATTACTAGTATGATTGATACTAGGATTAAATTGAGGGTAGGATCAGGCTATAAAATCCCTAAGATAGGTTAGATTGATATCCGGGGGTTGGCCGTTTGTAGGACACAGTCAAAATCAGACCTTTGGCTACTAAAATAGTTGCTTAGGACAAAATACGAGAGATTTTATAAATCAAGTTTTTGAGTTGGATAGCTAGCTTGAAGCTTGATTTAGGTAGGTTAAGCTTGTTATCATAGGATTTTGAATGACATCACAATAATTGTTCAAAGTCAGGGTTTGTATTGGTATTTTGGATTTTATATAAGACAATGATGGCTTGTATTCTTGAGTGATTCGTGTAATTTGTATAGCATCTATGGTTCAAAATTTAATATTATCTGGATTGTTGGATGTGATAAGTATATACAAAAGTTTGTGTTGATTTATTTTTGTATAGATCTTAGCTTGATTTAATTGATCAAAAAGTCTAGATATCAATAATAGAGGATATTTATTCTTGATGGTAATCTTATTGAACCCTCGATAATCTACGCACATCTATAGTGATCCATCTTTTTTCTTTACAAATAAGATAGGAGCTCCTGCTGGAGATTTTGAATGATGTATAAAATTCTTGGCTAAATTTTCATCAATGTATTCTTTGAGTTCAGCCAACTCATTTTGTGGTAAGCTATAGATTGGTCCAAATGGAGGTTGAGCTCCGTCTTTGAAGTTAATTGAACAATCATATGAATGATGCTCTAGAAAAATATCCACATTTTTTTTCTCAAAAACATCTTGATAATCGAGATATTAGCTTGGAATGCCACTTAAAATCTTTCTACCATAAAAAATGGGTGTGATATAAATAGAAAATATTGATTCTTCTTTTGTTATGTGTATAAAAGCTTTTGTACCTATAAGTACGGATTTTACTATACTAGACTTATAGCTTTGTACTTGGTTGGCAGGATGTTTAATAATATTTTGAAAAAAGTCAAGTCTGCAAGAATTCTAATCTATTTGAGGCTTATATTTTTTTAACCATGATAAACCTAAAATAAGTAGATTAGATAGAGATTTAATTATGTTAAAGGTTACGTAGTTATTATGACCATCTATTGTTCCTTTTATAAGATGAGTTTCATGAGTGACATCTCCAGAAGACAATAGACGATCATCTATGACTTCTGCATATACAGATTTAATTTTTTGTATTAAAGATATTTTATAATTCTTAACAAATTGTTCATCTAAAAAACATGTTAATGCTCCTGAATCTAATAAGACAGAGACTTTGTAGTTTTTTGGTCCTAAATATATATCTATTATAAGACAATGAGAAGATTTTGAGGAGAGAATTAGACTTTTACTAGGAATTGTACAAGGTTCCAACTGCACGGTCTTTATTGTAGCTGGACAAATTTATTTTTTGACATGTTGTCTTCTTTGATAGCCGTACTTCTCATTTTGTAGTTGAGTCATTTTTTTGGACAATATTGAACAGTGTGCTGAGGTTCTTCATAATATAAACATAATCCTCCTTAACGATGATGAATCTTTTCTTGTTCAATAAGATATTTAAAATATATTGCACGAATTTGCATGTCTTCTACTTCCAAATGTATATTTTGTGAGGACGTTGATGTTGCCATTGAATAATAATGTTGAGGCTCCCTTGTACGACTCTTGGATCAAAACTCAAAAAATCAATTGCTTGACTCAATATTTGAGGATCGAATAAATTGAGCATCAATTTTTTTACCTCATATTATAATCCGTAGAAAAATTGGCTGATGAATGCAGCATCATCCCACTTGATATCAGTCACTAATTATCAAAATTGTGAAGCATATAATGACATTGATTGATTGTATTATTGTAGGATGTAAATCTTGTTGGTTGCAATATGGATTGTATCATGCTTTCCATACATAGATCAAAATTCCGCTAAAAATGCCTCCAAATTATCCAATATTGGATCACGTCATTCAAGAAAAGATGGAAATCACAATAAAGCAGAATCTGAAAGTAATGTTTCAATAAATTTAACTTGAGATCCTTGCATAGGAAAACTCTGAGATTGAAGTTCAGTCACCAGTTGTACCTGATTGATGAATCCTCAAAACTTAGATCTTGTGCCACCAAACTTCTCAAGCAAATTAATTTTTGGTTCTCTAATGTTTGAATGATGCTCCATCATAGGTGAGATAATATGATTTGGTGTAGATACTGATGCAACTCCAACCATCTCTATATCTTCACTTCTACGTAATCTTGTTGCTCCTTGTGGTGGTAAACTGAGTTGATGCATTGCAAGCATTAGCTCTCTCATTTGCTCTTGCATTTGTGCCATTACACTCTTCATTTCCGCAAGCTCTATCGTGATAATACAATAGGAAGGAAGGTATCTACTCTCACTTCAAGAAATATAGAATAATATACTCAAAAGAAAAAATTCTAGAAACAATATCAATTTAGATGTGGATACTCTACAACTTCTAATATGCTTATGTCTTATCAAGAGAAAGGGATAATCCACTCTTAATTAAGAAAAGACAAAGCTTTGATATTGTATGTGTATTCTTGTCAATCTATCAAGAATAAGAACTTAATGAAAATAATTAAATATATGAAACTTCTATTAAGAGATATAATAAAATAGAAGTAAGAAAGTATGTATATTAAAAGAATTTAGAATGGCTTTTGCTACAAGACAAGAAAACTATAGACTCTTGAAATTGGACTAGATACAAGAAAGGAGTTGACAAGAGTGAAGAAGGCTTCACTCTTGTCTCTATTTATATTATCTAAGAATTATGTGGTGGTATTCTATAGGACCTCTTATAGGTATCTAATCTATAAGACACGTGTCAAACTTGCACGACAAGTTTCCCACATCTGCGCCACATGCTTGGCTTGTTCTGCAAGTTATCAATGTGTGCGACACATGGTTAACTTGTTCCACAAGCTACCGACATGTGCGCCATGTGGCTAGCTTATTGACCACGTTTCTAACCTACCAATCACCTATAGACATGTATAAAAGTGATTCCACATCTATGTAGTTTCTAGGAAGCTTTTCTATCAAATATTATCGAATCAACTTATTTTATCTATTTCTATTGATCTATATTAATTAAATAATTATTAGAGCAAATCTTATATCCGTGACAATTATCCCACTTCTATTGTTGTATTTGAAGGTTGCAAATTATCCACCTTTAAATAACATTCTTTACTTTTTAACCTTCATTTTTTCCTCAAAAGAAAGTGAATCATCTTTCTTTCTAGAATTTTTTATTTAATATTAGAGGTTGTAGATTGTCTTCTTCTAAATCAAATTATAAAGTTATTAAATTATCTAAGATAGAAGGAAAGATCATAGATTCTATATTTAATAGAAGTGAGAATAAATTTGTAACTATCACAAATCTTCAAAAACATATCAATATTCTTAAGATGGAAATTTCACAAATCACTACTATCAATTATAGAAGTATTATTCCTATGTCTATAGAAGAAATCTAGAGCCTACGCCAAGAAATTGTATAGTTGAGGAAAACAAGTAAATTGGCCTAACAATCAAATCCAAAAAGTTTTACTTCTACAAGTGTGATGAGGCAAAGATTAGTATGCCTAAGAAGTTTGATAGAACAAGATCAAAATTTTGAAGATTTTTATAGCAAGTTAAGCTATATCTAAGATTGCATCCTTTTCAATATTCTAATGGATTTACTCAAGTTAAATTTATAGGTGCACTTCTATTTGGAAGTATTTTTTTTGATTTGTACCTTTGACAGAAAAAGATTCATGACTTCTTTAAGATTTGAATTCATTCCTCAAAGTATTTACGAGCACATTTGGAGAAAGTGATTGAAAGAAGATAGCAAAGATCAAGCTCTTATCTTTACAATAAGGATCACGATTAGCTAGAACATATATTGTAGAATTCCAAAACTTTGCTTGTGATGTGGAATGGAATAAAAAAACCTTTATTAATCAATTTTATTATGGGTTGAAGGATAATGTCAAAGATTTGTTATTAATAATATCAAAAGTGGATTCTTTAGAATAATTTATTATTCAAGCCATTATATTTGATAATTGATTATTTGAAAGGCATCAAAAATATAAATTCGGCTAGAGAGGAATAAATCAATTAATAATAATAGCTCCTAAGTTTTTAGAAACTTATTTAACTAAACCAAAATCAATTCAAATTGATGTGGTGTATTTTAAATCTCTCACTAAATAGAAAAAGATTTGACGTTATCAAATGGGTTTGTGCTTATATTATGCACAAGCTAAGCACAGTGCTTAACATTGTCCAAAGAAACAATGCAAGCATAAAATGAGGAATATGGTTGCTAAAGAAGATAATATGTCAGAAAATAAGTTTTTTCAACTACAATAGGAATTGTTGTCATGATGCACTTGTAATAAGCGTATCAAAATTGAAAAGGCTTATATCAAAACTACAATAAGAACAAGGTTAATATGGAGCTAATTTCAAAGTTGTAGTGTGAATAAGGTTAATATAGAATTAGTTCCAAAACTATAATATGAATAAGATTAATATAGAGCTACTTCTAAAACTTCAATATAAATAAGGTTAATATAGAATTAGTTCCAAAACTGCAATATGAACAAGGTTGATATAGAGCTAGTTTTAGAACTGCAATGTAAATAGGAATAAAAATAAGATAAGATCAAATCATAGAATATTATAAAGAATCTTTAAAGAATCTTTTAATTCCAATGTATCAATTAGAAAATCTTTGATTCTAAGGTATCAATTAAAAATTCTTTTAATATCAAAGTATCAATTAAAAAATCTTAAGATAGTAGAATATTTCAAAATCAAATATCAATTAAATATCAAGCAAGTATTAGACAAATATCAGGCAAGTATCTGCATACATTGGATATTATCTGGGTATCAACTAGCTGCTTATTTAAATCCTTCTAGGATTGTAAATAAATATATATATATATATATATATATATATATTTTTTTTTGATTTTGAATGGTTTCTTGAGAAAGGTGAAATAAAAGAATATCTTAGGAAAATCTAAGAAAATCTAAAGGGATATCAAATAAGATATCTTAGAAAAATCTAAAAGAATCTAAAAGAATATCAAATAAAATAGCTTAGAAGAATCTAAGAAAATTTGAAGGAGGTATTGTAAGTCCAAATTCATTGCCTCATAGTAGTTTAGTTTTAAAATTTAGAAAAAATTTAAAAAAATTGAAGATTTAGAGTTACAAGGATGAATTAGAAAGTTAGTATGAATAATTAGTGAAAATAGTAGTTGGAGAGGAAAATATAAAAAAATAAATAAATAAATAAATAGAGATGTGGGAGTCATTATTCCTATATGAGAAGGGGGTGGAAATTAAGTTTAGTGAGAAAAAAGAGGAAAAGGGAAGAAAAATCATGAATCTCAAAATAATTAGAAATAAAAAAAATTACTTAAAATAATAAATATTTTTAGAATTAATATTTTTGTGTGAAAATATGATAGAGAAGGGTCCTAAACTAAGCCCTTAAAAAAAAAAAAAAAAAAAAAAAGAAGGTAAATTCAATAGGTTCCAACTATCCTGGCTTGCTAATTAAAAACCGGTGTGAACCTTGTCAAGGTCAGCTAAGGTACTACCTAGTGGCACCATTGGAGATTAAGTGCAATACAAAGTCCACAGACTGGCAAGAAACGTGGAGCTTGCAAGCAATATCAAGGAGCCGGTAGAATATAGTCAAGAAGAGTCGTGTGGTTGTCCAATAGAAGAGTGAGATGAGAGAGACATTATTCTAGATGTATGAAGTTCTATTCTAAATGATGTTACAATCTCAATGGTATGGTGTATGTATCTATTATGTGATGCAAGGTACTATTTGGGATGTGAGGTGTGCTATGTTTAAACAATGTGAGAATGTAGGGAGTAGAGATTTCAGAGAGAAAGAATTCTAGAATGAGTACAAGGAGATCGTGAAATTTTGTGTGTGGAGGTTCAAAATTGGATCAAGTTTTGGGGGCTCGAATTCATAGTTTGAAGGTTTTGATTTTGAATTCACAGTTTGCGGTATGATATTGTAATTGCTTATGGTATGTAAAATCTAGTCAAAATGTATAATATGCTCATAGATTCTAATATATGTTAGAATGGTTAAAAAAATAAATTAAAAAGAGTTGATGTAAGAAACTCTATTTTAGATTTTTATTTAATTTGGTTATGACGTTTAAATTATATAGAATCTAAATATTTAATATAAAGCCTTCAGAGGCAATTGGGATCCAAAGAAGAATAATTAAATTATTAAGAGGCCTATTTAGAAGGATGAAGATAAAGTGAGGATGAATGAAGACAAGGGGTGAAGTTCTTCATTTCTATTGGTCAATAGTCATGTCCAATGGGCTTTGAAGAGACTACCTGTAACAAGAAGAAGGATTTTGGTGATTTTAAAGAAGTCATTTGAAATTCAAAAACTAGGATTAGAAAGCTTATTTTTTGTATTATAATTTTGATGCAAAAATCAAGATATTTGGAGTTTTTATGAGGGAAGAGTAGGCACTTGAAGTTAAGGTGTACAAATTATATCTATTGTCATTCTTTTGAGGATTGGAAGAGTTGTATGAGAGCTTTTGGAAATTAGAAGGTGCGACTAGAGAGGGGATTTCAAGATCTACACTTGATATAGAAGAGTTATTATATTTAGAGTTCTAAAGAAGGATATATTGGGAGTCAAAGACAATAAATTAAATTCCAACGCAATTAGTATGGTGTTTTATTGATAGTGATGGGATTTGCCATAACTTAAGCTTTTAGACGAATTTTTATCTAAATATTTTTAAAATGGTGTATTATTATGCTAAAAAGCTATACATCAAAGTTTCATAGTATTTGGACTTTTAGTTTGTGAGATATGAAGAATTTAGTACATAGGTGTTTCTAAACAAGGATTTGAAGCTATTACTAGGATTTTGGTGATATCTAAAGATTGGTAATGAATCGACAGTTGAAATTTGTAATATTAGTTTCAAAAAATATATCAGTACTTCATATAAATTTTGAATAGATTTGGGCAATTGGATTAAAAATTATAAATTAATGAAGTTTAAGAAAAATTCCCTTCCTACGGGAGAATGAGGGTTTTAGAATATTTGTTATATTTTGAGTGTTTTGAGGAAATAAGACATATGTATTGGATGTAATAGGCCTATGAAGGAGGCTTTTATATAAATTTAGGGATTTTATTATACTTGGATCTTGGTTGAAAATTAATAATAGCCATAAGCCGAGCGCTTTCTTGAAGCAAATTCTCTGTACCATGACAACAGATTTGTGGATTTGAGTTTAAGTTTGGAATTTGGAGGTTTGAAATTAGTTTTGGATATTTGGGTGTAAGTCAAGGATTTTGGATTTTTTTGTGTGAGGAGATCAAGGTTGTAAATGAATCTAAGAGTTCAATTATGGAGGTTTTGCAAATCAAGAGTTCTGGGGATTCAAAAGTGTAGTTGGAGGTTCTAGGATTTTTTTGTGAGAAGATCTAGAAAAGAGAATATTTTAAAAAAGGTTTTTCTTGTGGACAAAGAACAAGAGAAGTACCGAGCAAGGATTTGGGAGTTCAGTTGAGAGGATACAAAACTGATAGTAATCTTCTTTCTCATTATATCTAAGCATCTTTGCATCTCTATAACTACAATGTTTGAGGAGCTTGTTCTTAAGTACTCTGGTGAAATCAAAGAAT
Source organism: Physcomitrellopsis africana (assembly GCA_036785485.1). NCBI lineage: Eukaryota > Viridiplantae > Streptophyta > Bryopsida > Funariales > Funariaceae > Physcomitrellopsis > Physcomitrellopsis africana. Next base: position 25,386 of record JAWRVF010001622.1, on the reverse strand, counting down.
TCCTTGTGTGTCTGTAATATAATCTTATTGTAAACTTGATAAAAAAGCCAAGGATTTTGGTATTAGCGGAGATGGTAATGGCAGTATAGGATTCGGGAAGAGAAATTCAAACCCGCAAGATAGGAAGCACCTTTGGAGAGTAAGATATCAAAAGAAGTGGAAAAAAAGTCCAACATAAAGAATTCATAAGCCTAGACAAGGAAGGGGATTTGAGACTAGTGTAACAGCGATACATGAGAAAGAGTAGATTGTTGATGTTGTTTGTGAAGGGGTATAATAAACGTGTGATTAAGAAGTAAGTGAAGCTGCAAAAGATTCAAAAAAAAGAGATCAAAGCGAGTTTGTGAAGAGTCCGGAAGACAGAGATATAGTAAGAAGACTATTGCGAGTGCAATTGCGATAGTCAGAATGTAGAGTGTAAAAAATTAAAAAATTAAAAATAAAATTTAGAGATTTTATATATACATAAGATTGCACCATAGGATTATAAATGCAAATTGAAGGTGGTGAGATCTTGCTTACATAAAATGGTGCATTTGTTGGAAGAACCTCAGTTTTAGGATTTAGAATTCAAAATTAAGATTAATTATATTTGTTGTTTTTATTTGTTATTTTTTTTTGGCTTTGTAGTGACTGTTGTCAGGTAGAGAGAATTAGCCTTGGAAAAACGCCGGGTTCCTAGCTGCTACTAGAACTAGCAGGGAATATGAGAGGAAGCCGTGCAAGTATGTTCTATACTTGCACAATATTTGTTCAAGCTTTCAAATTATACTTGTATTATACTTGTATAAATCTTGTACAAATATAAAATATAAATACTTGAATAATACTTGTATAAATATTTGTATAATACTTGTATAATCCTTGGTATATTACTTATATAATCTTTGATATATTACTTATATAAATACTTGTATAAAATAGTATATAATCCTTGGTATAATACTTGTACAAATACATATATAAATATTATATATAATACTTATAAAATACTTATATAAATACTTGATATAAATACAAGTATATATACTTGTATAAAAGATATAAGCAAAGTGTGTTTGTATTCAAGTATACCTCAAAATACAACCGCATATGAGGAATACAAGTTATACAACAATCTGAAACTAAATAAATCACTAAAAATTCATCCAAAGTTCGAATCAAGTGTGCTTATAGCCTATGGAAAGCCAATAATCCATTGTAAAACATATCAAAATTTCACAAATAAATGACTTACTATTTAAAAGTTATGGCTAAAAGAAGTAGGCACTAAAATTTCCAAGCAAATGCAAAGGCAGCAAAGCTCCTCTTCACTTCAGCCTTTGTTGTGATCACTTCCCTTCTCCAAATTGGACATGCAATAGCTTTTTAGAAAGCTCACTCCATCATCTAAATTATTCTAAAATTTTGCATGCATGCCTCTCAAACTCCAGATTTTGTAGCTAGTTGATTCTACTCTTCAAACCCTAGTAACAATTTGCCCTCTTTGACACTTCACGGCTCATAAAACTTTCATCAAAGCTCCACATGTATTGATTTTTGTTTTGTAGAAAGCTTACACAAGCTACTATAAGCACCTAAAATATCAAAAAGATTGAAGAGACTGTCCGACTTGGGTGGTTGAACAAAGTCTCTGCCCCTCTTCGTCAGATGGCAGCAAACTCTTTCCCACTCTCAAGCTCACAACTTTTGCTCTCCAACTCCAAATGCTACAAGAGATGTCTTGATAGAAAGCTAGCACAATTTCCCACATTCTTTATAAATTTCACTAAGAAAGATTGAAATAAAACTTGCAGTGGCAGCTCGAAGTTTCTGCCCCTCTTTGTCGGGTGGCAGCAAACCCTACTCTACTAAAACAAGCATAATTGTTTGCTCACAACTCCAAAACAAGCAAGTGAATAGGTTCTAGAATCCTCACAACTTGAAGAACATACCTGCTAATTTTCATTACAAACGCTTCTATTTCCTTAGAGCTATCTCTCTCCAAAGTTCACCATTCAAAACTAACTCTCTCTCTCGGTCTAGCAAGAGGAGTATATCTCCCTTTCTTTCCATATTAGACTATGAGACGCTCACATGGGCAGCCAAATCCTATTAGATGGGCCTTATTCACCCCATGCTCTTCTTTCTTACCCCTCACAAGGTCCATTCTACCTCAAAAGTCAACAAGAAAGATAAAACAACCTTTACTTTTCTTCTAATTACAAAAGAGTCTATTCTAGGATATAAATAAGGTAGGAACAAAACAAATAGCCATCTTAATTCACTAACTAAGTGGCTATAATAAATCCTCTCTTTATAATATCTTCTAAAATAACTTCTAGCACTCATACATATATTAACAATAGATACAAGATTTTTAATATTTTTATACACTGCACGTAAATGCAGTACGACACCGTTGTGGTGGAAGATTGGAATGTTATGGAATATTGGAGGGCATTGGTTGCAAAGTTGGGGTCATGAAAGAAGGAGCATGGCAAAAGGTGTATTTTCAGACCGATTTTAGGTGATTAGATGGAATACCTTGTAATCTTTTCTACCAAACCATTCCTAATGGAGAGATGAGAGTTAGAATCTATATAGGGCTCATAAGGGCATGGAGATTGCTCAAGATATATTCTTATCAATTGTTTGAACAAACAAAAATTCAAGCTTTTTGTAATGTATTTATTGTCATGGCTCACATTGTGAATAATTCTTTAATTAGGTATTGAATTAGAATGATATAAAGATTTCTTGAGTTCTATTTTGGTACTTGGTGATAGTCAGTCCTACGTAAAGCTTGTCTGTATAATAGTAAAAAGAGAAAGGCATAGAGGTGATAGTCTAGCCTAACTCGGATACTAATTTTTATCATTTACTCTTTCTATTAGAGAGATTATAAATCGAAGTAGACTTGCAGGTTTTTATTAAGTAACCTCCTTAAATTTTTTACCTAAGTAAGTGAAAATCAGAAATGGAGGAAAGGATTATTTGTAATATGTGAAGAATGGTATAAGGCTCATTAGAAGCGATTAAATGAAGACTTGAACCTAATCAAAGAAACTAGAGTTGATCCTAGTTGGAGAAAATATCAAGTAGCAGGGCTTGAAAAAAAGTTTGGAAAGACAAGATGAAGCCAAAAGAATTTTAGGGGAAATTAGTAGCACAATAGAAAGAAAAGACCACATAGAATTTCAAGAAGTAATCATTGCAATGACAATTAAATTTAAAGTGATCATTGAAGGGAGTAATCAAGGATAAGGGGATGAAAAACCATCATTGAAAAGATCTAGTAGAGGACTACAGTTAGATTTTTTTTTAGCCTTTAAAGTAGTGGCTAATGGGCAACCTTTAAAAAAACCAGTTAATACAAAACCTACAATAGAGACAATTCTTCAAGAAATGGCTCAAAGAGCACCAATTGATCCATTGGTGATGCCACAAGGCTTACCCATTGTGATGTGGAGAGACTTAGTTACAACAAGTATTCTTGCACATCTACCAAAGTTTTATGGCACAAAAGACAAAAATCCATCTTTGCACATGGAGCAGTACATCAAAATTTTAACCACTTCATTAATCACCAACGTAGGTTACTATTTGATTTGGTTCCTTATTACATTACAGGAAGAAGAATACAAATGGTATCGTAATTACTTAGAGGGGCATTTTGTAGAGTGGCTACAATTACAAGGAAAGTTTCTAAATCATTTCCAACCAAAGATAGGACAAAGTATAGCACTAAGGGCAGTATCAATAGTGAAGCAAGGGCAAGAGGAAGATGTATCATCTTATGTATAAAGATTTGAGCTGATTTATATCCAATTTGTAGAAAATATGCTCAACAATGATACCTTGAAGTAATTCTTTATTTAAAGATTTTTCCAAGGATCTATAATTAAAAGTGTATTAGAACAAAATCTTAAGATTTTAGAAAAAGCCAAGAGAGCGATAAGGAAAATAAATGCTATAGAAAAAAATTATGAGCGACTATGGAGGAGGAAAGATGAGGCAATCCTATAATTTATTCCTATCAAGCCACATATGATGGAATTAGAGGGACATCAGTAAGGTTCTAATTTCAATCTTTTAATAGCCAAATCAAGCGAGTCACCTATGCCACTAGCGATATAAGAACCAGTACCTCTACTTACCTTACTTGTTTTAATTTTTTGAACAAAGGTGGAGGATATAGAAAAGAGGATACAAACAAATCAGGAAGGATTTCAAAAAGCCATTGTGAAGCAAATATAGACCTTGACTAAGCAAATGGTATGTGTAGCAAAGAACCAATATCTTAATCTACCACTACCTCGAATAGAATCTGGAAGCCATACTTCAAGAATGTGGTATACAAATTGTAGGCAGAGTAGCCATTCTTTTCAATTTTGCAAAGCTGGACTATCGCCTATTATTCATAAGCAAGTTTATCAAAATTTTCAGGAACCTCTTAGATATGGCAGACAATTAAATGCAAATTTTAGACAAGTTGGTTATCAAAGTGGACCACAAGGATCAGGAGGAAATAGACCATGAAAGAAATACCATCAATTTTGTGGAAGGTGGTATGTGCTTGGATAATATTGGTTAGAAGGCCAACAGTTTGGATGTAGTAATTGCGGAAAAAACTATGCTTTGGATGAATGTAGGCAATCCGACAAGATTATATTGTTATCAAATCCTATAGTGAATCCTCAAGAATAAGTTCAAAAAAATATGCAAGGTCAAAAAAGACCATGGGAGAATCAGAGAGAGATTAGACCACCAAATCTCTATATCAAGGATACAAATTAAAATAGATGCATAAGTTAGTAAAAACTATGTTAAAAAAAAATAACAAGATAGAAATAAAGAAGTATGTATATTCAAGAAGAAATTAGAATAGCTATTGTCAAAGACTAGAAAATATATGAGACTCTTGAGCTAGACTAGAAGCAAGAAAGGAGTTGACAAGAGTAAAGAAGGCTTTATTCTTGTCTCTATCTATACTATTTAACTAAGAATTATGTGGCAATGTCGTATTGTAATATATTTATATACTAAAAAGTATGAATAAGAATAAAATCTACTTAATACTTAATTATTTTAATTCAATAGGAACTTAAGATATTTAAAAAAAAAAATTTGAAAGCCTCTTAGATTATTTTTTTATTTTAATAGCTAATAGATAAAAGTTAGTAATTAAATTTTCCTTCTAGGTTATACAAACTCTATTATTATTTTTTAAAAAGCTATAAATTACTAAAAATAGGACAAAAAAATAAATAGTTAATATAGTTGATATTAGAATTAAATTGAGGATAGGATTAAGCTTAAAAATCCTTAAAAGTAGTTGGATTGATACCCAGGGGTCGATCGTGTATGGAACAAGGTTGAAATCAAATCTCTAGCTACAAAAATGAGCACCAAGGGCAAGCGATTGGGACATTTAGAGATTGGCAATTAGAATTGGAAAGCTAGCTCAAAGCTTCTTCCAAGGACATGAGGCTTGTCTTCAAAGGGTTTGGAAGTACTTAACAATGGCTGTTTAAAGTCAAGGTATGTATGTGAGATTACGTTTTTATGCAATAAAATTAGAGCTAGCACTTTGGCTATTTGTGCAATTGGTGTGACATCTATAGATGATATTTTGATAGTGTGTGATTGATTGAATGTGCTAAAATTGAATAAAAAATTGTGGCAATCTTATAGTGCATTTGGAATTTATTCAATCTTTAGTATAAAGAGGTACCAAAAGTTGGCAGTTTAGGATTGTTTGACATTCCTATGATATCTTAATATCTATCAGTTGGATCAAGGAGAAATTTGGTATAATATTGGAAGACTTAAAGGTTGAGCTACATACTAAATTTTAATTGAAGTTAACAATTATAAAAGGAGGAATTGCTGCTGGGATTTCTACCTTAACTTTCAAGCTGGCAGCCAAGTGACATTAATGTGGAATTTGGTCAATTTTTCACAATCTATAAGTTGGGTTGGATTGAAAATTTTTAAGCATAAGAAAGGCTTGTATTTTCATTTTAATGCAAAGTTTTATATTAAATTGGCAGTTAAATTAAAAATTACAGCTTGTTGAATTTCACCAATTGAGGTTAAGACTTATATAGAGACTCTTGGTTGCTTGATTGTAACAAGTAATTGGAATTTTATATGATTGAAGTTATTAGAAAAAGTATTTTTAAGCACTTTGCATTAATTCAAGCACTCTTGTTATGATATTTGAATTATATCTTTTATATATGGATAAAATTTCTTAAGGGTTCTTGAGAGTATATAAACCACAACTTCACCCTCCACAGCTAAGTGCCTAGTGCATTTCCAAGCAAGACAACACATTATATGATTTAAGTAGTGAATCCAACATGAAAGTTTGGAATGGAAGGTATTGGATTTTATTTTGGTTATTTGGAATTAATGGCACAAGAAAGCAAGAAGGTGGATTTTGGAGTTTTTGATGGAGCTTTGGGTGGTACTTCAAGTGGATCTTCAAGTAGAGCTTCAAGTGGACTTTCTTCTAATAGACAAGGTATATATATAGATTCAAACACTGCAAATATGTTTTAAGTATTTACATTATTTATACAATAGCAATAGAGCAATGATTGCAAGAGGCTTTGGCAATCAAAGCATTAGAAGTAGTGGTTAACAAGGTTGACTAGTTAAATGGAAAAGATAGTTCTAAATATTTAAGATGTTTTATGCGGAAAATGGAATTGAATTGAGTCTTCAAAAAAGATATGATTTTGTTATTTGAGCTTGCCACAACGTCCAAGATAAAAGAATATGTAAAATCAATTATAGAGCAATTTGGAAGTTCTTGGAAAAGATTCTCTTATACATTAAGAGATGAATATTTCATAGAAGACTTTGATCAAGTCACTAAGAAATCATTTTATAAATGGATTGAATATCCTAATAAGAAATTACAAGCTACTAAATTGTTAAGGAAATTTGAGAGACAATATTCTTAGTTATCAAAAGTGGAAAAGATAACCTTGGGACCAAACAAGGTTGAATTATTTCTTCAAGCAATTGATGGAGAATTGCAAGAAAGGTTAGAGATTCTTCTTGAGGATAAAGAAGAGGATGAAGGATTGATAACAAAATAGAAAGAAATTAAAGACGTAGTGGGATTGCTTGTAAAAAAGGAAAGGAAAAAGGATAGAGTTGATATTCAAAGAATTGTCCAAGTACCTAAAATTCAAGTGCCCACTTCATAATCAACAATATCTATTGTCCAACCTTTAGCAATTACATCAAAAAAAGAAGATGTGGGAATTGAAAAACTTATATGTGGAATGCAGGATCTTCAAATTAAGTTTGTAAGGCTTGAAAAAAAGATTTCTATAATGAATTCAAAACTTGCTTTTAAGTAAGGATATGTGCAAAGATGTATTTGATGTGATAATGATTTTCATTCTTGAAAGAATTGTGGTAAATTCAATGAAATAGTGCAATAAGGCATTATTTTTTGGAAAGATAGAAAAGTGGTATTAAAAAATACTGGTGATTTTTTCCAAACTAAATTTGATAAAGGAGGTATGAAAGCACTCATTAAGGATTATTTGGCAGCAAATAGGATTGCAGCATTAGAAGTTATAAGTTATGGTACTAAGGTGGATGATGGTGGCAAACAAGATTTTTTTGGAAACATTGAATCAAGTAGACTTTGATCTTCTGCCATTTCTACAATATATAAAAAGAAGATGCTACGAGAAGTTTTATTGAGGACTGTTATAATAATTTGTAGAACTACGGGTTGAGAGGATCTTGTGGAAGCTTCAATAGTGCATGACTATATTGCTAAGAGCCAATATAAAGCCTTGATAGAAGAAAAGAAAAGATAGGATTCTAATGAGATAAGAAAAGAAAATTCTTCCAAAAAACAGACTCGAGGAGATAAGGCTCATGAGATGGCTTCTTAAGAGTTATCAACAAAGGATGTCTTAATATCATTAAAGGAAAAATCAAAGGAATTAGGAAAAAAAGATAAATCCACAACTTACAAACTTCTCTCTGATTTTGAAGCAACAATAGATTTAAAAAGGGTGCTTGAAGAACGTTTTCATGTTATAAATCAAAACATAGTGTGAAAAATATAAAAGAATGCATTAAAATAAAAAGATTAAGATTAGAAGAAAGGTTGATAGAAAATTAGTAGTAAGAAGATACAATGGAAATTTACCTTGAAAAGTGAAATTTCTTCAAGTTAGTAAAAAAGAAAAGGTTGAGGAAGTGGAAAAGACATGGGCTAAGAGGTCTTTTTGACCAAGAGGATAAAGAAGACCAGGAGGGAGATGACAAGGAGGGGTCGTGAAGAAGAAGGAGGAGAGTTTTTTTGGAGAGATAGGGTTTCTTTTTGATAGGCAGTAGACGTTTTTGTGTGTAGAAGAAGCATTGAGAGGATTTTAGGTGCGAGTTTTTGTAGGTTTGTAGTAGACAAGATAAGGAACTCATAGAGACAATTCTCATGTCTTTTCATTAAGTATCAAGGGAGATATGAGTCGTGAAAGTTGCAGGTGTTTAAGACTAGGGCAGAGAGGGTTACTAAATTTCGGGCCTTGGTTCTTAGAAACCACTTAGACTTTAGTGGCGAAATTTGTTGGGTTTTTGTTTCTTATAGAGTTAACTACTTTGTGTCAAAATCTCAAGTCAATATGACCTCTAAGCAAAGAGTTATGAGTGAAATTGTAACCAGTTTGAATGAAAAGAGAAATAGAGTGAAGGCAAGGTTGAGGGTTTGTATGGGCAGTGCATGTGTGTGGGTTTTTTTGGGTATAAAGAGATTTAGGAGACGAATTTGAGTGTGAAATTTGATAGACATAATCTATGTAAGTTAAGGAAGAGATGAGTGTAAGTTTGATACTCATTAGTCTTATAAATAAAATGTTATGCTCTTTCAAAGTGACAGGGGTCTATCTCCAAATCAGTGAAGTTTGAGGGAGCATATCTTTGTGATCAGAGTAGTATTTTGAGTAAAATTTGTTGGGGTTTGTAGATATATGAGTCTATTAAGTTGTGTAAAAAACTGATTGCTATTGGAGTTATATTCGAGGAGTTATGAGGAAAATTGTGGTCGGATCTAGAGTTGTTAGAAGGCAAAATTAAAGAAGAAGGATGGAACCTATAACTCAAGTTTGGAGAAGGCTCTTGGAGCAATATTTGGAGGGTGTTTACAACATGAGATAAGCTATAAGCCTACCAAATTTCAGCACTTAGGTCTTCTTTAATGAAGAGCAATGAAGGTGTGAAGCAAAGGGGGTCCAGAATCAAAGGCAGCATGGAGGAATTACTTTGACAACATGGTTCTCTCTAACCACATGAGCTATAATCAAAAGGTTTATGGGGTTTGCTTCTTTACTCTCTTAAGTACCTTGTGTCCAAATTTTGCTTCAATTGATATGATATCCTAGGATTTATGAGCAAAATTGAAGGCGGGTTTCTAAAGGCAGAATATGTTAGGGTTAATAAAGTATGTTTTTATATAAATTCTTCAATTTTATGAACTTTATGAATCTCATCTTGCACTTGAGAAACTAGAGGCAAAAAAGACCCAGTGTTTCTTAGGGCTAAGACTCTCACCACGACATTTGGTGCTTCCACTGAGAGAGCTCTAAGGCTTCAAGATTTTTAAGGCAAGATGGGGGATAATAGAACCAGTGGTAGTCAAGCTCAAGGAGGTAGTCAAAACTTTGCAGAGGAGTTCTTTAGGGCCATGCAAATATTTATGGGGCAACAAGTTGCCAATGCAGTTGGACAAGGAGCTACAAAAGCTTTGAAAGCTGTTATTTCCAAGAATGAAAGATTCAATGGGAAGAACATTTCAAATTTTTTAAGGAATTATACTTGTGAGATGGAAATCTATCAAATTTCAGAGGAGAAGATGATAGAGACATTTGACTTGGCAGTTGTACCAGAGATCAGAGACAAGGTGAAACATCTTCATCAAAATAATTTTGAGATTACTTGGGCCAAATTTGAAGAGAGGCTTCGAGATGAGTTTTTTGATGAAGATGAAGAAAGGATGTCCAAAAGGAATTTCCTTGATTGGGTGGAACAACAACCAGGTAACAACATGGGACCAAGTGAGTTATTAAGAGAATTTGAAAAGAAATTTGGACAACTCTCACTAACAGAGAAGAAGATTCTTGAAGTGAGAAAATCAGAGTTATTTCTACAAGCTGCAAATGAAGCTTTGGAGGATAGACTATTATTTCTTCTTCAAGATGGAGCAGCTGAAGGAGGTTTTAGTACCAATTGGAGACAATTGGAGGATTCAATAAGTCTTATTGCAAAGCAACAGCGGGTAAAGGCTAGGGGGTATGGAGTAAAAATGGAAGCTTCAGCACCACCAGCTACAAGGACTTCTTTAATGTTACCATCAAGCTCTTCAAAGGATAAGGCTCTAGATGAAGGTACTCTAGAAGAATTGGTGAAGGGATTGAAGGAATTGAAAGTGGAGATGAGTGCTTTGAAAAGGAATATGAAGCCAAGTATTTCTCAAACTTCTGGAGGACAAAGGGGATATGTTATGAGGTGCATTTGGTGTGATGATTCCAATCACAAACGTAGTGATTGTAAATCATTTGCTGATGCCATGAAGAAAGGCATCATTACCTTCAAAGAAGGAAGGATTAGAGATGCATCTACAAATTTTCCTTTGGACACTAACTTTACTAAAGGAGGAATGAAAAAATTAATAGAAGATCGAATGATGAAGCCTAAGCCAAGAGATTCAGGTAATGCAGATTCTTATCAAATTGTGGCTTGGCAAAATAATGTTGAAGCTCCATGTCTTGAAAATCATGAGACTATGATTAGAGGAGCTCAGGCCATTAGAGAGAAGACAAGATGGGATGATCTAGTTGATGCAATTAGCATCAAAGCTTCCTTAAACAAGGAAAGGAGGAATGAAGACTTTCAAGATGTCTATGTGGAAGTAAAGAGAGGAAGGAATGTAGAAGATGAAGATGAAGAACCAATGAATAAGAAGCAAATACAAAAGGGTGATGGTATAGGAGAAAGGACAAAAGAAGGATCAATAATAAATCAACCACCACAAAATATTCTTTCATCTTCACAACCAAAGAAGGCATCAATTCTAAAGCAAAGAATAGAAGAAAACATAGAAAGGGGTACGGAAAAGAAGAAGAAGGACATTGAGAAAGTGGAGACAATGATGACAAGTGCCATTGACACTTGTTTGACTAAAGAGGAGGAAGAAAAGATTGGTCAAGTATTTTTTATTGAATGTAAATCAAGCTTAGAAGGAGTTATGGTTGTGGAGGATGATAAAGTGAGTCATGAGGTTGAAGAAGAAGATGTGAATAATGATATACTTGCTGATTTGGAAGAAGAAGTTTTAAACATGTTTTCTCTTCAACTTCAAAGGAAGAAGGAGGATACCACCGACAACATGGAAGAAAAAGAAGCAAAGGCATATACTTATACCACTTTTAATGATGGTTACCAAAAAGAGCAAAAAATTGGCTTTAATGAGGCTCAAGAAGAGAAAATTGAACAAATAGAAGAATTTTTTAATGGAGAAATGGAAAATGAGGTTTTACAAATGTTTGTTGGAATGAATATGAGTAATACAAGGGTTATTATGGATACAACATGTATCCAAAATCAAGGTGAATTTGAATATGGAGGAGCGCAAGGCTTAATAAAAAAAGCCCAGACCATCCAAATTCAAGAATGCATAGTTGAAGAAATCACAAATGAAAAGATGGTTCACAAAGACACAAAGATACTTATTTATGCTGACAACTATAACTTTGAATGTGATAAAGAAAGGAAGGAGGATTATTATCATTTATTTTGGAAAAAAGTGAAGCTTGGAGAACTTCAAGATATGATTTTAGCTTTGATTATTCATGGCTTTCAGAGAAAAATCATATCTAGGAGATTTTTTGATAGGGGAAAATGGTCCATTGAAATAAAGTAAATCAATACTAAGAGTTTCAAATAATGTAGAAGATGGAGAAGAAATGAGAACAATGAAAGAAATGGAGATGGTTAAGTTGGCACATGCCGGAGGATGTGCAGGTTTGGAGGGGGTGGATGTCGTGTTGTAAATCAAAACATAGTGTGAAAAACATAAAAGAATGCATTAAAATAAAAAGATTAAGATTAGAAGAAAGGTTGATAGAAAATTAGTAGTAAGAAGATACAATGGAAATTTACCTTGAAAAGTGAAATTTCTTCAAGTTAGTAAAAAGAAAAAGGTTGAGGAAGTGGAAAAGACATGGGCTAAGAGGTCTTTTTGACCAAGAGGATAAAGAAGACCAGGAGGGAGATGACAAGGAAGGGTCGTGAAGAAGAAGGAGGAGAGTTTTTTTGGAGAGATAGGGTTTCTTTTTGATAGGCAGTAGACGTTTTTGTGTGTAGAAGAAGCATTGAGAGGATTTTAGGTGCGAGTTTTTGTAGGTTTGTAGTAGACAAGATAAGGAACTCATAGAGACAATTCTCATGTCTTTTCATTAAGTATCAAGGGAGATATGAGTCGTGAAAGTTGCAGGTGTTTAAGACTAGGGCAGAGAGGGTTACTAAATTTCGGGCCTTGGTTCTTGGAAACCACTTAGACTTTAGTGGCGAAATTTGTTGGGTTTTTGTTCCTTATAGAGTTAACTACTTTGTGTCAAAATCTCAAGTCAATATGACCTCTAAGCAAAGAGTTATGAGTGAAATTGTAACCGGTTTGAATGAAAAGAGAAATAGAGTGAAGGCAAGGTTGAGGGTTTGTATGGGCAGTGCATGTGTGTGGGTTTTTTTGGGTATAAAGAGATTTAGGAGACGAATTTGAGTGTGAAATTTGATAGACATGATCTATGTAAGTTAAGGAAGAGATGAGTGTAAGTTTGATACTCATTAGTCTTATAAATAAAATGTTATGCTCTTTCAAAGTGACAGGGGTCTATCTCCAAATCAGTGAAGTTTGAGGGAGCATATCTTTGTGATCAGAGTAGTATTTTGAGTAAAATTTGTTGGGGTTTGTAGATATATGAGTCTATTAAGTTGTGTAAGAAACTGATTGCTATTGGAGTTATATTCGAGGAGTTATGAGGAAAATTGTGGTCGGATCTAGAGTTGTTAGAAGGCAAAATTAAAGAAGAAGGATGGAACCTATAACTCAAGTTTGGAGAAGGCTCTTGGAGCAATATTTGGAGGGTGTTTACAACATGAGATAAGCTATAAGCCTACCAAATTTCAGCACTTAGGTCTTCTTTAATGAAGAGCAATGAAGGTGTGAAGCAAAGGGGTCCAGAATCAAAGGCAGCATGGAGGAATTACTTTGACAACATGGTTCTCTCTAACCACATGAGCTATAATCAAAAGGTTTATGGGGTTTGCTTCTTTACTCTCTTAAGTACCTTGTGTCCAAATTTTGCTTCAATTGATGTGATATCCTAGGATTTATGAGCAAAATTGAAGGCGGGTTTCTAAAGGCAGAATATGTTAGGGTTAATAAAGTATGTTTTTATATAAATTCTTCAATTTTATGAACTTTATGAATCTCATCTTGCACTTGAGAAACTAGAGGCAAAAAAGACCCAGTGTTTCTTAGGGCTAAGACTCTCACCACGACAACGTGTACTCAATGCTAAAGTTGAATTTATATTGAAGGAGATATTGGATATTGCAAAGAAAGAATTCCATGATGTCATTATTGACAGTATTAAGCAAAAGAGGCAATTAATGGATGAAGTTGGATCAAATCATGCTATTGATGCATATGTATGTGAGGATGAAGAAAATAAAATTGGCAATTGTTACAAACAATTAACAAGTGGAGGAAAGAGTTATAATCAAAGAGTACATTTTAATGATCCAAGTGATAAGGAGAAAGAAATTTCAAGTCATTATACTCAAAAGCATTAGGCTAAAGCAACTACAATAGCATTAGTAAAGATTGGAGATATGGATGAACCAATTGTTGCTTTGATTGAACATGGTTTGGAAATAAATCATATGTTTAAAAATCTTTATATGAAACAAAAGTGGCCAATTGATATGGAGCATGGATGGATAATATATGAGGTGAGTTATATGGTACTTATTCAAATGTGAAGATTTGGATTGGTGATGTTATAATGGAACAAAATTTCTTTGTTCAAGATGCAACATCTTATCTTCTTACATTGGGACTACCATATATTATTGCAACTTGGATGGAAACAAAAGTACTTGCTGATGGATCAACTTATATACGGATTTGTGAGGATGAGGGAAGGACAGTACAGTTTTTGACTATGCCTCCAAATCATCAACGCAATCAAGACAAAGTGAGAGAGAATCCATTGTCAAGAGTTATTGAAGAATTTGTAGATTTTTGAGGAGTACCACTATAAAGCGGGATTATAAAGGTACAAAAGAGGAGGTACTCTCGCAAGATGTAGGTGCCTTTGATATAAGTTTTATTAATATTTTTGAAAATAGAAGTATTATATATACAAAAATTACAAATTTAATAAGAAAAAAAAAAAAAAAAATTATATGATATTGAAAAGGAATTACATAAATTGGAAATATTAGACGATTATAAAAGGATTTTTGATATTTATGAAGAAAATGGATTAGATGATTCTTTAGAAATGATTGCATCAATTGAATTAAAAGATGATGATAAGGTGGTACAAATTCATTTAAGAGAAATTTATTCTATACTTGAATCTTTTCAAGTATGAGAGGTTATGATTGAAACAAAATATAAGATAGTAGATAAGAAGGTGAAATTTGTTGTTGGACATTTGCTAGAAGATTCTAAAGAATAGATGGAAAAATCATCAAAAGAAAAGAGCTTAAAGGATCCAAAGAATATTAGATACAAGTTTAGTAAAGAAACTTTTGAGGAATTGAAGATTGGTTCTGATGGTTCTTTATTGCCAAAAGAAATTGAGTATTTCAAAGAGATGTTAGTAAAACAAGATAAATCATTTATCTTTGAATCTCATGAAATTGGATGTGTAGATCCGAATGTTGTAACTTCCATGGTTATTTTCACTATACTACATGTATCTTGGAATTTAAGGCCAATTTTAATACCAAGGATATATTTGCTAAGTTTAGTAGAATTATTAAAAAAAAAAATAAAGATGAAGATTTTGGAGCCTTTTTTTGTATCATATTCTAGTCAATGGTTTACGATGCCCAAGAAAAATGGATTGTTATAATTTATTTAAGATATGCAACCAGTAAATGTAGTGACTATCAGATATGCGGGAATTGGATTAATAGTGGATGAATTTGCTGAAGCATTTGCAGAAAGGACAATCTATTCAATGGATGATTTGTATTTGGGCTATGTCCAATTTCAACTTGTAATGGAGAGTAGAGACATGACAACAATGAGAACACCATTGGGACTAGTTAGAATATGTATTCTTCTTCAAGGTGCTACAAACTCAATTGCATATATGATAGGTGGGATGAACAAGGTCTTAGGAGATTTTATTTCTGAAAAGACTATACCTTTTTTAGATGATGTTCCTATAAAAGGGTGCAAAGAAGAAGACAAGGATGAAACTTTAGATAAAAGAGGGTGTTGCAAGTATGTTATTGATCATATATAAGATTATGAAAAGATATTAATGTAGCTTGAAGAAGTTTATCTTACGTTGTCGTGTTGCAAATGGTCATAATGTATAAAAACCAACTAAATTATTTAATATGTTAATAAGTTCTAGTGTGATCTAGAATGATTAATAAACTAATTTAGATAAAATTGATAGAAACTATATTTGATTATTTTCTTTTTTTTGGCTATAATATTTAAGTTATATGAAACCTAGATGTTTAGTATAATGTTCTAAGAGTTGAAATTGGATCTAAGGATGAAAATCCAAACCACCAATGTAAAAAAATGGATGGATGAAGAGTAGGAATGGGGGCCTTCACCCCCATTGGCCGGTGGTCATGTCCAATGGGCTTCTAAGGGCTGTCTGCCGCCTTCTTGAGGTCGGGACCAACTTCGAGGCGGCCATTCGAAGAAGAAAGGTTAGGATTAGAAAGATTAGGGTTTTAGGTATAATCTGAGTGCAAAAATTAGGCAATTTGGAGTTAGGATGAGAAAGATATAGTTGTTTAAAGTTAAGGTGAAGATTTGGTATATACTGTCGCTCTTTTCAAGATATATGAAGTTGTACAAGGGCTTTTGGAGATCGAGAGGTGCAATTGGAAAGGCGATTTTAAGACCTATACTTTTTGTAAAAAAATAATTGCTTTTGTAGTTTGAATGAAGGAGAGATTGTAGATTGAAGTTAAAGCATCCAATTCCAAGGGAAGTAAGTTTACTATTTGTTCATAGTGATGGTTTGAGCCATATCTTGCTCTCTTGGATGAATTTTTGGCTCAAAATTTCCAAGGATGTGTATTATTGTGTTGGAAAACTATATATCGAATTTCGGAGCATTTAGATGCTAGAATTATGAGATATGAAGAATTTTGCGTGCACGTGTCAATAGTAAAGGGTTTGAAACTACTGTAACATTATTAGTGATATCCAACGATTGGCAATGAATCTATGGTCGAAATTTGTTGTGGTAGTTGTTAAGAATACATCAATACTTATTGGAAAATTTGAGCTAGTTTGGACAATCTGATTAGGAGATATGTACTGTTAGGTTTCACATAAAATCCTTCTGAAGGTTAAATAAGGTTTTAGTGTATTTTACCAAACTTGGGTGCTCTTGTGCATCTAAGACTTTTTTATATGATGTAATTGGCCCTAAAAAGGAAATACATATATATATATATATATATATATATATAAATTTGAAGTTTCTCTCATCTTGTAACTTGTTTGAGAAAATCAGTTGCAGCCAAAAGCCCGGTGCTTTCTTGAGGCAAACCCTCTCTTCCTCGACAGCATTATTGGATGCAAAGTCTATGTTTGGAATACAAGAAATTTTAATTGTTGGATATTTATGTGGATTTTATAAAAAGAAACCAGATCTAATCAAAGTTGATACAATTGGGAGAATAAAAGAAGATTACAGTTCTTTAACAGAAGTGCAGAGGTTTTTGGATACATGTATATTTTATCATATTTGGATTCTTTACTATACTCATATAGTAGATCCATTGTATGAATTATTATGCAAGAATTATTAATTTAAATGGAAAGAAAAGTATATCAAAACAATGTAGAGATTGAAGGATTTATTGACATCACCTCTAGTGTTAAGAAAAATTGATTATAAGTGTAATAGACTAGTGATTCTTATAGTGGATACTAGTCGAATTGCTATTAGATGGACTGTAGGTCAAAATGATCTAAATGGATACAGATTTGCAGTTTGATTTGGGACTTAGGTTTAAAGTACTCGCTAACATGCATATTTATAACTAAAAAGGGAATTATGGGGAATTTTTTTAGTTATGAAAGCTGCAAAGGATTACTTAATTGGGACAATGGTGGTGATTGAAACAAATTTTTTGCCTTTACTTGGGATGATTATTAATTGTACAACACCGGATATTGCAATGTTGGGATAGATTGCTTATATTAAATTATTGAATCCAAAATTTAGACATATTACAGAAAAAGATAATCTGATAGCGGATATGCTATCTTGAGCAAGATATGATGGAGAAGATGAAATGATTGAGAATATTGATGATGTGGATACAAAATTTTATTCAATTTTATAATTAAACAAGAAAGATATGTCATTTTATGAAAAAAATTATGAAGGAGAGTTATTGGATATTGGATATTATTTGAGCACATTAACCAAGCATACTGATTGATCTATTGAAAAATTCAAACAAATTAGAAAAAAAGCATATAAGTTCATACTACAAGGAGGATTTCTATGGAAGAGGCCAAAATCAAATATTGGAATGCCGCAACAAGTAGTAGGTACCAAAGAGGATCAAAAAAAATAACTAAAAGAACTTTATAATAGTCTATGGGCAAGGCATAGAAGAATTTGGGCTACTTTTGCTAAATTGAACAAACAGTATTGGTGGAAGAATATATATCGAGATGTGGCTTCATTTGTAGAATCTTATTTAACTTATCAAATGTATTCAAATATACATCATCGAGATGGTCTATATCCAGCATATCTTTTAGTTATACATGTTGGCCAAGTTTCTGATCTATCAATCACCTATAAATATATATAAAGGTAATTACACATTTATGAAGCTTCTAAAAAGCTACTCTATAAAATATTATCAAATTAACTTATTTTACCTACTTCTATCAATCTATATTAACTAGATAATTATTGGAATAAATCTTATATCCATGACACTCTATTATAATTATAAGGAGTCTAGGTAGACATACCAATCACCTGCGAGGTTGCAGATTCAAAGAGGATATATACCTTTGAATTAGAGCAGACAAGTAGAGCAAAGACAAGATAGTAGAATAATAGAATCAAATCAATAATCGGGTCTTTCAAATACACAAGATGTCTGAGTAGCGGAAAAAAAAAGACTATAGAAGTATGTTCTATCTCAAACATTGATAGTGGTCATAAAAGAAGAATTTCAAGCTAGAAATCTAGTTACTCACAAAGTGAGGAAAGAAAGACAAGAAATAAATCCTCAAGTCTCATTACAAACATGCTCCTACAAACAATGGAGAAGCTTGGATTGAGCTTGATTGGAACTTTGTGAGCCAAAAATTTATTAATTCATATTAATTTAGTTTAAAAATTTAAAAAAATTTAGAAAATTGAAGATTTAGAATTAGAAGGATAAATTAGAGAGTTAATGTGACTAATTAGTGAAAATAATAATTGGAGAGAATAATAAATAAATAAATTAATAAATTAATTAAAAAATAAAATAAAATAAAATAAAATAGAAAAGTGGTAGTCATTGTTTTTATATTAGAAGGAGGTGGAAGTTAAAATTAGTGAGCAAAAAGAAGAAAAGAGAAGAAAAAATATGAATCTTAAAATAATAAATATTTTTGGAGTTAGTATTTCTGTATGAAAATAGAATAAAAAAGAATTTTAAACTAAGCCCTTATAATTCTTCATAAGTATGAATTTGGAACTTAAAAAAAAAAAAAAAAAAAAAAAAAAAAAAAATCCAGCAAGTTCTTGGTGGTTGTAGAAGAAGAGTCAGTCATTGAAAAGCTAATCTTGAGAAATGCGATAGACATGAGCAAGAGGCACGAAAAATGCATGCATTAGGTTTGTTAGTGGGATGTAAGTGTAGGATTTGTAATAGAACCATTAGCTTGGAGTTTGGAATTGCTGTAGCAATGGAGTAGTTCTGTAGAAGGGCTATAAGTTTGGATAGAGGTTGAATTCCAATAGATTTAGTCCAAGTGACATGGCTTGAGCAAAGAGCGGCATTTGCGTAGTGGATGTATTCTAATTTAGAATAGAATACAAGCTAGCGATGATAAGTGATGATATGTACAAAGAAAAATTGCTTGAAAAATTGTAACATCAGGGTTGGATGTAGAGATATTGTAGATTGGAGCAATGAGGAGTGTGGTAAAGGCATTGTGAGCCATATAAATACAGCAAGAGGATATTTACTAGGCACATGAGTTGGAGGCATGTGATGGACGGTGGTGGTAGTGAGCGCAGTGGAGGAGGTTGGTGGGCCAAATTGATATTAGAGGGTTGACACTGTATATTGTGGCAGCTTCAAGACATGGTATCGGAGAAGTGAAGTTTGAGAATTGGAACAAGGACAACAAAGGTAGGTGTGGTTGCAACAATTCATAAAGAGGAGGTAGACATGAACAAGGAGGACTCCAAATTGGACATTGAGTTGGTGCAGGCCATTGAGAAATGGCAAGAAGTACAAAACAAATTTTAATAAGATACTAAGGTGGCAAATATGGTTGAGTTGAGAGGTGAAAGGTGACTTATTTTTTAAAAGTGCATATTGCTATTGATTGCTGACATGCTTGAGTTGTGGTGTCGTAATACGTGAAGTCTTGCTTAAAAATGCTCTAAGCACCTGGCTGTGGAAGATAAAAAAAAATACGCAACAATAAGATCCTAACAACTCTAATAGAATCCTAAATAACTTCTATTAAGCTTTAACAATATTAATTAAGCTTTGATCCAATTTTTAAAAAATTATAAAAAAAGAATAAATAAATTATACATTAATCATAAAAATATATATATATATATATATATATAAAAATAATAATTTTAGAAAATATTAAAAATTAAAATCTTAAAATCCTAATCAAACCTTGGTCAAATCCTAAGTCAAACCTTGCTCAAATTCTAAGTCAAATCTTGATTAAACCTTTATTAAATCCTAAGTCAAATCCTAATCAAATCCTAAGTCAAACCTTAATTAAATCCTAAGTCAAAATTTAAATCAAATCCTAATTCTAATCAAATCTTAATGAAATTTTAATGAAATCTTAATAAAATTTTAATCAAATATTAAATCCTAAATCCAAATCTTTATCAAATCCTAGTCAAATCCTAATCCTAATCAAATCCTAATCAAATCCTAATCAAATATTAAATTCTAAATCCAAATTCTAATTAAATCCTAATTAAATTCTAATCCTAATCAAATCCTAATCAAATACTAAATCCTAAATCCAAATCCTAAATCCTAATCAAATCCTAATCAAGCCCTAAATAATTTCTAATGCAATTTTAGATCTTCAATAACTACCAAATAAATAATTGATCTTGATTGAAAATTATATATGCCTTAACAACTAAGTTGACAACAAACACATCAAATTTGAAGAAGATCAAGCTTATCAAAAAGAAAAAAAATCTATAAATCTGCTTGAGTATCCACCAACCTCCTTCTCTAATCTTGATGCCAATATTCTAATATCTAAACCTCCTATTCTCACCATTAAACTGCTTTTAAATTTCATATGTATATAGAAAATTAAGTCTTCTATCTGTTGTCGTGTTGTAACACATTTATATAGTGAAAAGAATGAATAAGGATAAATTCTATTTAATACTTAGTTACCTTAGGTTATTAGAAACTTAAGGTACTTAAGAAAAGATTTATAGAAGCCTCTTAGATTAATTCTTGCTCTAATAGCTAAAAGATAAAAGTTAGTTATTAAAATTTTTTTTTAGGTTGTAGAAACTAGTTTGCGGCTTTTAAAAAAGCCATAAGTTAATAAAAATAGGATAAGAAAAATAAAAAGTTAATATGGTAGATACCAAGGTTGAGTTGAGGATAGGATTAAGTTTAAAACCCTTAAAATAAGTTAGATCAATACCCGGGGGATGACCGGATATGAGACAGGGTCAAAATCAGACCTTCAGCTATGTAAATGATCAGCGAAGATAGGAGTTCGGGACATTCAAAGATTGGTGACTAGGATTGGATAGCCAGCTTGAAGGCGGTTCCAAGAGCATTTAGCTTGTTACCATAAGATTTTGAAAGACTTAGTAATTGCTATTGAAAGTTAGGGTTTGTATTGGTGTTTTAGATTTTATATAAGACAATGATGGCTTGTATTCTTGAGTGATTTGTACAATTTGTATAGCATCTATGGTTAAAAATTTGATATTGTCTAGATTTTTGGATGTGCTAAGTGTATACAAAAATTTGTATTAATCTAATTGTGCAATCAGAAGATATTTGAGCTTTGATACAAAGGATTGTCGAAAGTTGGCAGTTTAGGGTTGGATAGGGTTTCTATAATAACTAAAGATCCACTAATTGGATCAATGTATTTTTTGGTATGGTCATAGAAGACTTATAGGTTGAGCTACATATCAAGTTTGAGCTGAAGTTAACGGTGAAAGAAGGAGAAATCACCACTGGAGTTTCTGCATCAATCTTCAAGTTGGAAGCCGAGTGTTATCAGTGCGCTTTTTGGGAATTTTCTTGCAATCTATAAGTTGGATTGAGCTAAATTTTCTAAGCATGTAAAAAGCTTATACCTATATTTGTGTGTAAAATTTCACACTAAGTGGACAGTTGGATTAAAAGATATAGCTTGTCAAAGCTCACTGATTAGGATTAGGGCTTACAAACGAAAATAAAAAATTGCTTAATCATAAAAGAAACAAGGAAATTAGAATGTATGTATAGTTGATGTTACTAAGAGGAGTATTTTTAAACACTTTTGAATTGAACTTTGAATCATATTCTTCATATATGGGTGAAACCTATTAGAGTTTCTTGATTATTTATAAACACAACTTTACCTTCTACAACCACATGCCCGGTGCATTTTTGAATAAGATAATACATAATACGACACCGTAGACACAAATGTCATTCAAATCTAATTGGCAGATTGTTCAAAATCTATAAAATCTTAATTGACTCTCAAAACCCAATTCCCAAGACCTTAACCCACTTAGACCTCAATTACTTACAATTAAATTATTAGATGAAGGTCAAAATTGTAATACACATTGACAACAATAATATCAACATATCTACAAAAATTTAGCTATAGATCTGCTATAAAACTTTTGTAATTGCCCAAAGCATAAATTCTATTTTATTTCACAAAATCCAAAGTCATCCAAAACAACCTTGACTTTGTAAAGCTCTTACAAAGTCAATTTTGATCCAAATCATTCCAAATTAAATCCTATACGAAATCTCTCAAGTTTGCTTTCTATCTTCATTATTTGATCTATCAAAAAACCGTATATCTACTGTAGGCGCACTGTTTTGTGCCTCAGGATTTGATTTCAATCTAGGTTCATAATCGATCCTCTCTGGATATCAATTCTTAGAAATTTGTGATAAATTTTTTTGAAACCTATTTTCAACTCCTTTCTAAAGATGTGTATATTATTTATTTTTCTAATCTACTTTGTTTTGCCTTATTTATGGCCATACAAAGCAATTAGAAGTCACTTCTATAAAAGGCGGCATTAACACCTTTTGATTTTTTTCTACCTCCTCTATTATTTATTTTTCTAAGATAATTTTTTCAAATATTCTCATTTGAGCTTTTCTATAATATAACCACTCCTTTTTTCTTTTACCTAATGGTCATATTACTACACAACAGCAAAGACTCAACATTGGCGGGTGGAATGCCATTGGTGATTGTTCAAGAAGGAGAAGTTGAGTTTCAAGTTTAGAGTTTAAATACACAATCTGTTTGAGGACGGCATTGATGTGCAGGAGCAACGGATGACAATTTTTGAAATAATCCAAACAAAGACCTAAAAGACTAAGATTTGAAAGAGTGAAACAAGCGCTCAAGAAGTTGAAGGGTCTATTATATTCAATAAGATAGAAGATTTTCTTTTCATTTGATGAATGTTTATATCAAGAATTCCTTTATTCTTTTGTACTTTTGATGTGTAAGTGGAGCTACTAGAAGTAAAAAAGAAAGATTGCCAGAGATGTTGCTCTTGAGAAGGGAGAAGTTTTATTTTATAATAATCTAATTTAGAAATATTAGCAAGAGTGTTTGGCCAATAGTAAGAGAAACATGGTTGTATTTGGAAAATTCAGAGGTTGTTGATGTCTTTGAAGAATCCAATGGTAGATCAATTTATCAACAAAGTATAATATCAATACATGAGCTTGTGCTAAAATTTTGGGAGAGTTATACTATTTTCTAGAGATTATGCTGAAATTTTGAAAAAGCTATGTTGTTTTCTAGAAATTGTGCTGATTGTCTAAGAGGGTTGAAAAAAATCTTTGATGCGACAAGATTCTATAGGATCAACATGATGCGATTGGTAAATTTTGGAAAGACCAAGAAATTGTAGATGAGCTAATCGGTGGATCTCATCTATGTAATTGAGCAGTTTTCAAAAGAGGTTGGAAAGGCAAGGAAGATAAAAGTGCTTTGAAGGTTTTGCCGGAGAAGAAGCTAGGATTTTGAAATCTTTAAGGTTTAATATCAAGATCAAATATAATTGTATAATAATCAGAGAGCTAAATTAATACAATAAGATTGATGAAAATAAGACAAGTTTATTGTAGATTACAATTGATAGAGCTTATTCAAAAAATGATTATTTTGGAGACTGCATGAGATTTTTAGTTTTCATCTAAACAAGTGTTTTTGAATTCTGGATCTTATCAAAAGGAGAGCCTAACTCAGTTTATCAACTAGGTATCTGAATGGGCATTTATTAATAATGACAAGTTGAAAAAATTGTAGTAGCTATTGATTAGCTCCAAGTGTTAAGTGAGAGATGAGATTTGATAAGATTGTGAGAGAAAATAAATGCATCCAAATTGAATGGCTTAAAATTTTATATAAGAATTTAATAGAATATACTTTTATAGATAGATAGATAGATAGATAGATAGATAGATAGATGAGAGTAGTATATATATAGATAGATAGATAGGTAGATAGATAGATGAGAGTAGTATATATATATATATATATATATATATATATATAGATATATATATATATATATAGATATATATATATATATATATATATATAAAAATAGCAGAGAAGAAGTTGTGGTTCGGGAAGAGAGGTTCAAACCCATGAGACAAGAAGTACCTCTGGAGAGCAAGACGTTGAAAGGAGTGGGAGAAAAGTCTGACATAAAGGATTTGTAAGCGTAGATAATGAAGCAAATCTGAGTTTGGAGCAACAAAAGTGTATGAGAAAGAATAGACTGTTGATATTGTTTGTAAAGGGGTGCAACAAGTATGTGATTGAAAAGTAGTTGGAATTGTAAAAGATTTAGAAGAAAGAGATCAAAGCAAGTTTATTAAGAGTCTGTAGGATTGAGACATAGTGGAGAGACTACTTTAAGTATAGTTGCAATAGCTAGAATGTGGAATGTAAAAAATTTAAAATTTAAAAATAAAATTAAAAATTTCACGTATAGATAAGATTACACTATATGATTACAAATGCAAATTGAAGGTGGTGAGATCTTACTTACAAGTATCAAATAAGATATTTTAGAAGAATCTAAAAATATTTGAAGATATATCAAATATATTATCTTAAAAAAATCTTAAAAAATATAAAAAAATATCAAATAAGATATCTTAAAAAAATCTAAGAGAATTTAAAAGAACATCAAATAGAATATTTTAAAAGAATCTAAAAGAATCTAAAGGAATATTGATTAGACTGTTTTGAATTAGGCTTGAAATAGGTTTGAAAATATGAAATATATAAAATTTGGATTTACTTTCAACTTCCGGATTTTCTTGTATTTTCTCTATTTTTTTTTTTTTTTTAATTTAATAAGCAACCAAGATCCCATTGATCTCTTAAAGAAGGCTCTCTCTTTTATAACATACTTGGTGCTTCTATTGAAAGATTCTTTAAAGCTATTAGATATTAACAAAATGGAAGAAATAAGAAGATATGAAAATATTGAGGAGATGTTGAAGGCACTTTTAAAATATATAGAGAAGCAATCACAAGAACAATCAAAGATGCATTATGAATAAATGGAGGAGAAGAATGTATCTAAGATTCTACAGTCTATCATCAATCAAGCAAGGAGA
>JAWRVF010001621.1:0-55126 GCA_036785485.1 Physcomitrellopsis africana | reverse complement strand
GATGGTTAAAAGACCAGACACATTTTCTTCAGTGCTCCTACTGTCTTTGTTCTGAAACTTGAAGTCGCTTTTGTCTTGTTTCTTGTAGTCAGTTTCTAGAGCATTCTTTTCGCGCCAATCGAGAAGGAACTGCAATACGATTGAGTCATCGGCTTGAGCACCTGTAACAACACTCTTGTCAAGCGTTAGTACAATGCTTATGTATGGATTCCGGCACAACCTTAAATCTGGAAAATGTCCACATATTCTCGTAATTCCCGTATGAATTAACTCGTTGACGTTCAAATGGCTGCATAGAAACTTGTAATCTTCATTCCCATCAGCAGGATTGAAGTTAACCATCACAATAAATACGACATCCGAGTTGAACCTCGCTGTAAATCACTCGCATCGGACGATAAACACTTCAGAGTTGAAATGAAAATAAGTAGCATCACATTCAAATTCAACAAGACATTTAAAAGACGACTCTGAGGTGCTCATCGGAGCCCACATCTACCTGGTTGGTTATCAATTTCTGAAATAGAAATATGTACAGAGTAAATTTTAGACTTTACGCTCTTTCAAAATAATTTGTTAATTAAACTGTCCAAACTAATCAAGGCAGTGATATCGAAGACGTGGCCCACCGTGTTGCTGAATAGCCCGTTCGATTAGCTCAGGTGGAAATCCCATATCCTTGTGTAGGTTAGCTTGGCGGTGATATTGTACGGAAGATAAGCACCCAGTCACGCTCTGATTGATTCAAGATGTAAGTAAAATAGTAATGAAGTTCTGATAGTGACTGTTGTCTCATATGCGGAGCCTGGTCAACAAGAAATCCAATTGGATTAACTGCAAACCAACATTAAGTAACGATATCGCAGTTGTATTCGTGTCCATGAGGTACCTGTGACGACTTCGGAGGCCCTTTGAGCTCTTTCTCTTCAACAGAACAATCTACAAAACCACCAATCCCTGAATTGGTCCCGCTGGACGATGTAGTACTCCTTTCTAGCGGCGTCACCAGCTTACAGCTCCCATCTGAGCCAAGACTTTCTGTTTTGCAGGTTGCTGAATTCTCAATTTGGAATAAGTGACAAATTGGATCTTGCCACTCATTTGCCTTTTGAAATAAAGCGCAGATTGGATCTTGCCATCCACTTCCATGAAGATGGTCTTCCTTTTGCTTATGAGAAATTTGAGGTTCCGCTCGAGTATCTTCCAAATTGGTAGTATTTAACTGCTTAACAGATAGTTTTAGCTTTGAACCCTCCATTCTTCTAGCTGTCTGCATCCGCCTGTTCCATTGAGCTGACGGTGAGGCATCTTCATCGCTTGATAAATCATCCTGCCACAAAAGTGCCGAATGAACCAACATCACATGTAACAGTTATCGTTCCTTACTCCTAAGGTTTTCCTAAGTAACTTCTGAAATTGGAAAGTACAAGCTTGCTAACACATTCCATCTAAAAACAACGTTGAGGAAGATAGATTTTCATAGAGGTGAAAAATCAAATCACCCTGAAACTTATTTTAATGGTTCCACATCTAGCCAGAGCTTCTACAGATAATCGAGTTCCTAGGCATTGTAATGAAAGCTTTGTGTTCCAAAGTTGCAGCTAAAAAACGTCATGACAAATTGAACTATCCTATCTAAGAAAATTTAACGAAACTTTCCAACACACTCGGGTTAAAGCCGAAAGTTTACAAGACATTATACAACATGATTTCGAGGATGCAATAAATGATTTGTAAGGATCGTGCGATTGAGATACAGTTTATCAATTTATGATATCAGTTTCTAATCATTATATAACCCGAATACGATCAATCTTTCATGGGGTAAATGAGATTGATCGTATTTGTATTGTATAACAAATACTCCCACCCACACAAGTCGAAAATCGCTCATTCGAATCACCAATAATCTTGCATTTAGACAGGGAGCAAACTGATTGTGCCTCGAACTTGCTCGAGGACATGGCGACTAGTATACATTTAGAGCAGTTTGCGTCGTCATCCATGTTCTCTCGACTGGTGACGTAGTCCGAAAGTGTGAAATCTGGTAAAAATCGAAAGCGTATCGCAAGGAGTGTCTCGTGCGGTTCAAGGCTAGGGTAGTGTCTTACCAACCTGAACATCA
The DNA here is from genome assembly GCA_036785485.1 of Physcomitrellopsis africana. Taxonomy (NCBI): domain Eukaryota; kingdom Viridiplantae; phylum Streptophyta; class Bryopsida; order Funariales; family Funariaceae; genus Physcomitrellopsis; species Physcomitrellopsis africana. The sequence continues at coordinate 53,001 of JAWRVF010001621.1, read as the reverse complement.
TAATCGTTACATTGGCAGATCATGAAAATTTCAAGAAAATACGAATAAGGCAGTACTTTTCAAAGAGCGCGCAATAATGGTCATCTAATTGTGAAGTAGAGATTCCACAATTATTTGATTGGAGAAAGTGGCTTGGGCAAGCATGCCAAAGCACTTCTTGATTCACCAAGTAACCATCAATGTCTCTAACAACATAGACTAAAAAGCCAGCCAAGTGACCTCTACAGCCATCTAAGGACGTAAACTGGAACTTCCATCTACCATATTAAACGGTTCATTATGAAGTGACAGATACCGGCCGATAGAGAAATTGCGTAAGACAATGTAGTATAAACACACAGCACACGAGAGCTCTGGAGCTTGCTAACAACCTGTCCAGGATAAAGGACAATATTCTTTTACGCTACTTTATCAGCCAGACCGGAGCCAGACAGTACACAACCTGTATCATTCGGTAATTGTCAAAGGTCAGCAAGAAGCAGCAAAAGAACCTCGTTGCAAAGTGTCTTCCTCCTCCATTTTGGTGGTGACCACGACATGGAACGCCTTCCTTCATTATCCATGACGAAATCAAGCGTTCGGTTACGTCTCCTTGGCGGCAACAGCCATCGTTGCGCCTCCTAACGTCAAACGTTGACGATGTCTCACACTAGCAAACGAAGAATTCAAACTGCGCAAGTTTTTCGAGTCACGGGCTTCTTCTGGACAAGCGATGCGACCACATCATCCGAATATCCTCATCGGGCAGCATATTACCTCCTCCAACCTCACATCACATCAAGTCACAACAAGAAATCACTATCTTTCATCTCAACGCGCACGCCATACAATCCACTCACAAAAAAACAGGACCAAATTCAGAAGGTAACGTATCTACAGGAAGCCTTCAAGGGGAGATTTGTGATGGATAGTGTTGGAGTGACACCAGTGAGCACAGAGCAAGAATTGCAGCGCAGATGACCATGGCGAGGAACTCTGACACCTCGGAGTTGCCATTGTTGCTCGGCTCTGCTCGAAACTCAACGAAACTCGTTCGGACTCTGTCGGTGTGGAACATTACAATGAATCGTTCCTCAGCAACATTTTGCATCATTCCTTCTTTGGCTTGTATTTGTCGCACAATATAAGTTATACACCAAACCACAATATTTTAATTTTTATTCTTTTCACTTTTTTTTATTTTTTTAATATTTTAGAACTTCATTAATTTCTCAAATTCTATTTGACTTTTAAAAATGAATCCAAATAAATGATAATTTTATCAATCCTCTTAAACAAATTCTCGTTGAAAATAAAATTCATTTTTTCTATTCATACTGAGAATTTTAATTCATTTAGATTACAACACTATATTTGGAATTATTAATAACATTCTTGTAATTTACTACATGCCGAGTGTTGATAAAATAAGAAAAATTATATAAATAAATAAATCATGTAGATCCATGATAAAATTTCCTTGTTTGAATTTATTTATAATTTTAAAATTCCACAACACATGCGTTTGATTTTATTTTTGAAAATGAAAAATAGTAAGTCCGATTGCCTCCACAAATACTGATACCCGCAGGATCTCATGGTATCGAACGGGTATGGGATTGTGGGATAGGGCAGCAATGGGCAGGGCAGGAAGTTTTCTGATCCCGAGGTTGTGAAATGGCGGCAGGCCTCAATGTTCCGTGCCGAGGAGGTGGTGACGTCAGGCCCCACCGCTGCAAACATGGCCCTCGGGACTGATCCTTCCAACCTACCTACATACCGACCTACCTACTCAGGCACCTTCCGACCTCCATTTATGAGCGTCTTCTGTTGGAATCCGGGGCCGGGCGGCAGGTACTTGACCCAGCCCGGCCCTCAAGGTTTAGGACGTGAGTGTAAGATATTTTGAATTAGAATCTGACCTTCTACGATGGTCAAGTGCAAAAATTGTTCATGTGCAAGGAAGAAGAAAGAATAAAAAGTACATTATTCTTAGATCTTTAGACATTTTTAATAAAAATATTTTGATTACATTAATAATGCTTATATCCAATTCTTGGGACATTAGAAAAGAATATGCTATATACTTTGTATGAGTCTAAAACCAATCTTTCTACTTAAATAAAATAAATAGTATTTTATAACTAAAAAATATTATTTAAAAATATTTTTAAATAGTTATGTTTCAAATATATTTTAAATAATTTTTTGTATTCAACTAGACAATTCTTACATTTGTGTCACAATACAAGGTTTTATATAGTTATTTTTTTGTTTATTTTTTAGTTATAAATAATTAAGGACATCTATGATTTATTTACTAACATTCTACTACTTTACTAAGTAGAATAAAACTAGACAACATTGTTAATTGTGGTTTAAATAAATTTGTATTCTATTAAAGTAGTTCCTATAGTTTATGAAGAATGCACATACCAAGTATTTAGATTCTTAATAAAAATCCAACACATTAAATATGCATGCAATTCAACAGCATATAAACTAAGGAATTAATGGTTTTACTTTAATTCATTTATATTATAATGTTAGGATGGATACTTCAATTTTTTTAATAAAACTAATATTTTCTAAAAATATATTAAAAATATATTATAAAAAATTTAAATCTTATTTTTAAATCTTAGTAAGAAATTTTTTTAATAAAAACTAGCTAAAATTTATAAATGAGTAAAAAATAATTGATATGCAATATTATTATTATTATTATTATTATTATTATTATTATTACTATTATTATAGTTATTTTTTCTTCTAATATTAAATATCAACTTATTTATACAATCTCCAATAATAATCTTAATGGACCTAATCTAATATCCTAAATTTACTCTAGGTTTAAATAAGTACTATTGCCTATACAAATGACTTCTAAAATTTTAAGCACCAAGATGTTCTTATGGTTATAAATGACAATTTAAAACCATATTAATAGAAGTAAAAAAATAATAATATATCTTATTTATAAATTTTCTATTTAAAAAAAATATAATTAAATTAATTAAAAAAACTATAAAAAATACAAATTAATCTTTGTTTTAAAATTAGAAATATTTATTGTAGATAAATATTTTCTTTAAAAAAATTATACTTAAATTTTAATTAGTAATGGTAGAATTATCAAAAAGACACATTGATAGAATCAAATTACCAACATAAGCTCTTAAGATCAAATTATCTAAGCTTTTAATATTTTTATTTTATTATAGTATTTTTAATTCTTACTAAAATATTACAATCATATTTATAATTAGCTCATATATTAACAAATTTCTTAGAAATTAAAAATATTATCCTATTCAAAATTATAATTAAATTTATTTTTTATATCTTTAAAGATAGATTACAACTATCTTCTTATTATTGGCTCTAAAATATTTGATTTAACTTATTATGATTCTTAAACTATCTATGTATAAGTTTTTAGTTTTATAAAGGCTTTTGTAATTTTGATTCTTATAATTATTTTTAATAATTCTATTAGCTTTATTTTTTTTATAATATCTTGCTTAATTATAAATTGGTATAATTTTATTAGAATTTGATACAACCAAACTTTATATGTACAATAGATCCAAAAATATTTATAAAATTATATAAAATCAAGGAAGTTGAGTGTATTTTTAAAAATATTTTAGCCTCTAATTTATGTCCTAAATTTCTTGGATCTTTTATTAACTAAATTAAATCTAAAGAAATTTAATTTATTTTCTTTCTTTTCTTTTAGGTATACTATGATAAATCATATAATATCAAGATTTCAAGTCTTTTATGATTTATATAAAAATATATATAAATCCAAATATTCTTTAAATAAGTTTTATTGCTATAAATTTATTTTATATAAAAAATAACTTAATCTTAAGTTAATGTTAATGGCTAATTATACTTTATAATTTCAACTATAATAGAATCAACATTTAAAATTTTAGATATGCTTTACCAAATTTTATAGCAAGATGAGCAAATAAAGTTTAATTTTTTAATAAGTCTAATATATAATATATTTTGTAATATTAATTGAATAGTACTCAACTATATTATTAGTCCAAATTAGTCGTATTTATTTTAAGATTTAATCAATAAATGACTTGAATCTATTTTTTAGTGTTTATTAAATAAATAAATATATATATATATGTATATATATATATATATATATATATATATATAGAAGACAAGTGAAAAAGAAATAAAAGAGGTTTAGACTAGTAATGTTATATTATGACTTTCTATATTACTTCACCTTTGATTTATAATAGTTTATACATAATAAATTTTTATTTATATACTACTTAGTCATATTTGGAAAAAAAATTCAGATCTTGTGATTTTATATTTTATATAAAATTTTACAAATAATTAGAAATATTATTTTAATCTTACCAAATCAACTACAAAAATTTATAACAACAAATACTTTTGCAAAGAATTAATTAATTAATTATTTTTAATTTTAAAGAATACTATTTAATATTTAATTTAAAAATATTTATATGACTAGGAATTTTTAAATCTTTCTTTTACATGAAAAAACATACAACCTTATATAGATTTTGATTATAACCAACAACAAAGTTAGCATTAGATTTGTGCACTTTTTAAAAAATATATTAAAAAGTAATTATAACTATAAAATATTTTGACCAATTCTTGACTTTAAACAAATTATGGTTGGTAAAAATCTTTTTAATATTTTCTATTTTAAAATATATTTATATTAAAAAATAAATGTCAATATTTTAGATCAAAAAATTAACCATTAAATTTAGGCCTATAGATGTTAATATTCTAGATCTAATGATGTAGTGACATAAATATCATGATTTTTTTTCTCATTTGTTAAAACAAATCATGGCTACTATACAATAGATTCTCCTAAAGTACAATAGAATATATATATTTAGAATCTAAAAGAAAAGAAAATAATATATAAAAAGATAAAACTAATTATCTCACAAGTTAAATAATATGAGTATTAAAAAAAGCTCTTACATATTTTAAAATCACTAACTTCCTAATTTTATAAAATAAGTATTTAGTTCACACTTTGATTCTTTTACTTCATCCATTTGTCATCCATATGTATTTACAAACATGAATATTGGATAGCTATCTCAAATTTTGTGAACAATTTATTGATGAATAATCAATTGTTGGAAGTTCTTAAAATATTAGTAGGAAGGATGCACAACTAAGGATATGGGATTTTTTTAATTAAAAAAATATAAAATTATTTATGAAAAAATTTACAAAATTAAAGATTTGAAATTTATTAAAATATTTTGAAACAAAGAGCCATTATAATTTTTTGTTCATCCAGTACTAAGTAGTAGCTTGATACTTATTCTGCTACAATCTAATGTTTAGGCCAGTACAAGGCTTTCTTCCTATAAGTGTATTTTATCCAATTAACAAAAAATTATTATTATTATTATTATTATTATTATTATTTTTAATAAAATAAAATTAAATAAAAATAAATCTAAGATCATAATTTAAAAATTAAATTATAATTAAAAAATTCAAGATTAATTGTAATTGACTTAAAAGTCTATCTAATTAAATGGTTTAAAGTTATAACAATCATAAAAAGTATTGGCTTGCTTGAAATCCATAACAATAAACAAGATGTAAATTGGATGTTAGAGCTACTTTATCAAATGGCCACAATATCAAATTGACTCTTCCATTCTTTAATGCTAATTCAATTGAGTCTCTTGGAAACTCCAACTATTGATTTTTTTATAATGAGGCTCTAATTGTAAAAATTCTTTTCAGGCTGGTTGTACAATATTCAAACATATTTCTCTAAAAAAAGTCCTTGATCCATTCATGTATTAAAATAATGAACTTACAATTGCTAATCTTATAAGCATGATTACATATCTTGTCTAATGAAGCCTAAGATGCATCTCATATCATTTCTACATCTAAGGTGAATACAAAGTTTGTTGTGATAAAAAGGTGATATTTAACAAAGTAATGTGTGAGTTCTAAATTATGCACCAAAATTTTATTTAATTAGTTTTTAGTATTTTGATAAGATGTAATATTATTTATTTATTAATTATAAAAAAATAGAGGTTTTTGGTCTAAATTATATATCAAGGCCTTAGATTATTAAATTAATTTTAATAGAATCTAGTTATAAAAATTAAAATTTAAAAAAATATTAATTTTTATTTAAAATGAGGTTGTTAAGAAATTCTTAGGGACATACACTTTAAAGGTTTGTAAAACATTCTAAAATATTTTAGATATTCCTAAATTAATGAAAGTTGATTGAGAAGCTTCCTAATTGATGAAAATAGCTTGAGAAGCTTTGTAGTTAGTGGAAGGAGCTCGAGAAGCTTCCAAGTTGGTAGAAGGAGCTCAAGAAGTTTTTTAGTTGGTAGAAGCTGCTCAAGAAGCTTCTTAGTTTGATGGAAGTCACTTAAGAAGCATTCTAGATAGGGATATATATGGAAGTCGAGATTGAAGAGTTCTTTAGTTTTAATAATGCATCTCTTGGAATTTTGGCTCACCTTCTTTGATGTTGTTTGTGTACTCATTTGATTAATTCAAGTTTTTGTTGGTTTCTTCTTGAAACCTTGTTCTAGTTCAAGTCTCATGCTTTATATTCTTGTGTGCTTAACAGTTTGTCGAAATTGCTTTCATCTTAAATATCAAAATTGGATCATTTTTGTTAGAGAGTGGATTATCCCTCTTTTTGAAGGTATACCAATATTTTAGAGGTTGTGGATAATCCTCTTCTAAACTAATATTGTCTTTTTAAAGATTCATTTTTTTTTTTTTTTTTTTTTTTTTCTCTTAGAATGGCTGGAAGTCAAGGCATTAGTATGACTAAATCTTCTGAATCCAAGACATTACTATGACTGAATCTTCTGAGTCCAAGTTAGATATTATTATAAATACTCTTATTGCATTATTTGCTAGGACTGCGGACATTAAAGGGGTTGTTGTAAAACTTCATAACAACACAATATTTAGAGTACCACAATCTAGACTACACCTACCTCCAACTTTTGCATTTAAGAATGTGATACCTCCTATGCTATGCAAAAAAATCCACCTATTCAGCAATATAAAAAGCCTCCAATTAGTCTTCCAAAGAAATATGATGGTATGTGTTAAAAATTTGGAAGATTTGTCAACCAAATTCAATTGACAATGGTTCTATAATTTGATACTTATTTGACAAAAGAATTATGGGTTGGATTGGTTGGCACCTTGCTTACGGAGCAAGTATTATCATAATTTGCTCCCTTATTTGAAAAGAGATCACCAATTTTGAGCAACTTTGAAATTTTCATTTAAGCATTTACGGAAGCATTTGGAGAACATAAGAAGGCTTGTTGGACAACAACTAAGGTTCAAACATTACATCAAGGGATATGTTTTGTATTAATCTATATATCCAATTTTAAAAAACTAGCATGCAATATCAATTGAGACAAAAAAACTTTAATGAGTCAATTCTATTGGAGACTAAGAGATTATGTGAAAGATTTGTTATTATGGCTTTTGGATCTACAATTGCTCAATAAAGCCATTAGCCAAGCCGTAAAATGTAATAATTAATTATTCTAATGTCGTCAAGATCAATATTCATGGACTTTAATAAGACAACATGCAATCCAACACACTTGTGCTATATCGACAAGCATTCTGAATTCACATTTAAAAGTAAAAGATATGCAACTTGATGCAACACGTTTTAAACCTCTTATTCTATAAGGAAAGAAGCGTTAGATGGAAGAAAGTCTATGCTTGTATTGTGGCAAGGAAGGCCATAAGGTTGGCAATTATCTGAAAAAATAAAATTGACACATCACCAAAATCAGAAATGCAATTGTTTAAGAAAATAAAGATGTTTAGTCATAGTACGAATCGTATAGCTAGATAATTTAATATTACAAAATTATTCAAATTCCTCTCTTTCTGCTCAACTTGCTTGTTGTTTTACAATTTTTTTGTATTTTGGCCTTTAGAAGTTTTAGACGATCATCTTATTGGATTTGGAAGTGTCCACTTGTTTTACAAATGAGGCATTTGCTAAGCTTTATAAAATTCTTTTAATACAAAAATCCAAACTTATTCATATAGAGATAATAGATGGACAATCTTTATTCTTTGATAGTGTCATCCATGAAACCATGCCTATAGAAGTGTCATTTGAAGATCATAGTAGCCAAATTGTATTCAATATTATTAGGATTCTTTCAAATCCTATTATTTTTGGACTTTTTTGGTTGAAAAAGTATAATCCATCTATAGATTAGAGATAACAAAGAATATTATTTTCAATAAAAATTCCTATAAAAAAACTTTGTAAAAAGTCATAAATTGATAAGCATTATTATGTTGGAGCAAAGGCTTTTATAAGATTGGCCAAAGAAGGTACACCATTTGTTATTTATGCAACTCCAACTAAAAAAGATATGACTTCATTGATAAGTATTTTAGAGCAATATAATAAATTTTAGGATATTTTCTAGAAGAAGAATATTGATATATTACTAGAGCATTGACCATACAATTATATTATAGATCTTCAAGAAAGAATGCAACCACCTTTTGGCCTAATTTATAATTTTTTTCAAAATGAGCTTTTGACGTTGAAGGATTATATTGATGAAAACCTTGCTAAGAACTTCATTAAGCATTCAAAATCTCCAGCAAATGTACCTATACACTTTGTGAAGAAGAATGATGGTTCCTTATGTATGTGCATTGATTATAAAGGATTGAATAAGATAATGGTGAGGAATTGATACCCTCTACCATTAATTTTAAAACTTTTGAAACAACTCAATTAAACCAAGATTTGTATTAAGATAGATCTTTGAAGAGTATATAACTTGGTATGGATCAAGTAGGGAGATAAATAGAAGATTGCATTTTGAACACAGTATGGACATTTCAAGTATAATATCATGTCCTTTGGACTAACAAATACACCTGCTATCTTTCAGCATTTAGTGAATGACATAATTCAAGAGCACCTAGAGAAGTTGGTGGTGATTTAACTTGATGACATCTTGATCTATTCAAAAAATCTAGAGGAGCATAAGGAGTATGTCAAGTTGATATTATAAAAGCTATGAGATACAAGCTTATATGCCAAGCTAGAGAAATGTATATTTCATCAATTAAAGATGGAATTTTTGAGATATATTGTATCTATTGAGGGTTTGATGATGGATCCTAAGAAGATAGAGGTAGTTATACAATGGGCCATTCTAAAGACTATAAGAGATGTACAATATTTTTTTAGATTTACTAACTTCTATCGGATCTTTATCAAAAATTATTCTCAAGTTATTACCTCTTTTACTTGATTGATTTGCAAAGACAAGTTAGAATAGGGGCCTTAAGCAGAAAAGGTACTCCAAGACCTCAAGACAACGTTTATCACAGTCCCAATCTTAATGCATCTAAACTTTACAAAAACATTCTATATAGAAATTGATGCTTTGAATTTTGTACTAGAGGCCATACTTTCACAAATGGGTATAGACAATAAATTCCATCTTATTGCATTTTATTCTCAAAAATTTTCTACTGCCAAAATTAATTATGAAATCTATAATAAAAAGCTTCTTGTTGTTGTAGATTCTTTTGAAGAATGGCATCATTTTTTTAAAAGGACAATGCATCTTGTGATTGTATATACAAGTCACAAGAATTTAGAATACTTTATGTTAGCTTGGATATTTAATTGCCATCAAGTTCAATAGAATTTGTCATTATTTGGATTTAATTTTGTTATCATTTATCAACTTGGGAAGCTACAAGGGTTGTTCAATGATTTATCTAAGAGATCATATCTTGTACCAAAGATAGAAGAGACAACGTTTGATCAATAATATGTAATTTTATTGAAGTCAGAGTAATTTCGCCTTTGCACCACTATTATATTGGAACCTATTGATTTGAATTTTCTTGATGAAGTGTGTGTTACAGCCACTAATAATGCTTTGATCTTTGATATCAAGTGTTGCCTCAATAAAAATGTTGATAAGTTTAAGCTTAAAGAAGACATTCTATATTTTAAAATATGTTTGTATATTCTAAAAAGACCAACATAATTGCACATTCTTCAATGTCGCTATTAGAAATATATATTTGGAGGTTCATAAAATCTTCTAGAATATTCTAGAAGCTTCTTGAGTTAGTGAAAGTCAGTTGAGAAGTTTTCTAATTAGTGGAAGGAACTCAAAATGCTTCCCAGTTAGTAGATGGAGCTTAAGAAGTTTCTCAGTTGATAGAAGCTTTTTGAAAAGCTTCTTAGTTTGATAGAAGCGACTCAGAAAGCATCCTAGATAGGAGTATATATAAGGGTTGAGGCTGAAGAGTTCTTTAGTCTCAACAATGCATCTCTTGGAGTTCTAATTTACCTTTTTTAGTGTTGTTCATATATTCATTTGTTTAATTCAAGTTCTTGTTGGTTTCTTTTGGAAACCTTATTCTAATTCAAGTCTCTTATTTTATATTCTTGTATCTTTGACAATTTGTTGAGATTGCCATTATTTTTAATATTAATATTGAATCTTTCTTATTAGAGAGTGGATTACTTCTCTATTTGAAGGTATACCAGTACTTTAAAGGTTGCAGATTATCCTCCTCTAAACTGATATTTTCTTCATCACAATATTGGAGCTTTGTCCCTCTTGTGAAAGAGTGGATCACTTCTCTCTTTGAATGTCTTAAAGCATTTTAGAGGTTGCAGATTATCCTCCTCTAAACTGATATTGTCTTCTTATAAATTCCTTTCTTCTTTCTCTCAAAATAGCTAGAAGTGAAGATATTAATATGATCAAATCTTTTGAGTCCAAGTTAGATGCTATTATAAATATTTTTACTATTTTATCTACTAAGACTGCGAAAAATAAATAGATTGATGTAAAACTTTGTAATGATGCAACATCTAAAGTGCCACAATCTTGACTACATGTACTTCCAACTTCTGCGCCCAAGGATGTAGTACTACCTATGCTATACCAAGAAAATCCATCTATTCAACAATGTAAGGAACCTTGAATTAGTCTTCCAGAAAAATATGATGGTATGCGTTCAAAGTTCCAAGGATTTGTCAACCAAATTTAATTAATAATAGTCTTACAACTTGATACTTATCCGACAAAAGAATCTCGGGTTGGATTAATTGGCACCTTGCTTATGAGGTAGGCATTATCATAGTTTGCTTCCTTGTTTGAAAAAAGATTACCAATTTTAAGAAACTTTGAAGTTTTCATGGAAGCATTTGTAGAAGTATTTGGAAAACATGATAAGACTCATTGAGTAACAATTAAAATCCAAATATTATATTAAGAGGCAAGCTTTATATCAATCTATATATTTGATTTTAGACAATTAGCGTGTGACATTAATTGAGACAAATAAGTCCTAAGAAAATTTTATTAGAGATTAAAAGATAATATAAAGGATTTGTTATTATTGCTTCCGAATCTACAATTGCTTAATAAAGCTATTAGCCAAGCCTTAAAATGTAATAACTAATTATTTCAACATCGACAAGATCAATGTTCATAGGCTTTAATAAGACAACATGCAATCCGACATATCCTTGTTACATCGACAAGTATTTTGAATCCACACTCAAAAGTGGAAGATATGCAATTTAATGCAATACAATTTAAACCTCTTAATCCATAAGAAAAGAAACATCGGATGGAAGAAGGTTTATGCTTGTATTGTGGTGAGGAAGGCCACAAGGTTGGCAATTGCCTAAAGAAATAAAATCGACACATTACCAAAACTAGAAGTGCAATGGTTCAAGAAAATGACAATGTTTAGCTACAGTAGGGACTGTGCGGTTGGACAATCTAACATTATAAAACTATTCAAGTTCCTCTCTTTCTGCTCAACCTGCTCATTATTTTAAAATCTCTTTGTATTTTGGCCCTCAAAAGTTTCAGATAATCACTTTATTAGATTCAAGGACATCTGCTTGTTTTGTAGATGAGGCATTCACTAAGCTTTACAAAATTCCTCTAATATAAAAATCCAAACCTATTCATATAAAAGTAATAGATAGATGACCTTTATCCTTTGATAGTATCATCCATAAAACCATGCCTATAGAAATATTGTTCAAAGATTATAGAAGCCAGATTATATTCAACGTTATTAGGATTCTTTCAAATTCTATTATTCTTGGGCTATCTTGGTTGGAAAAATATAATCCACCTATAAATTACAGATGTCAAGGACACAGACTAAAACAAATGCATAAATTAGTAAAAACTATGTCAAAGGAAAATAATAAGATAGAAATAAAGAAGTATGTATATTCAAAAGAAATTGGAATGACTATTGTCAAAGATTAGAAAATACATGAAACTCTTGAACTAGGCTAGAAGTAAGAAATGAATTGACAAGAGTGAAGAAGGCTTCACTCTTATCTCTATTTATACTATCTATCTAAGAGCTACATGGCAGCATTCTATAGGACCTCATCCATGTGTCTAATTTATAAGACACGTGTCAAACTTGTAAGGCAAGTTTTCCACACGTGCGCCACATACTTGATTTGTTCTGCAAGCTACCAATATGTGCATCATGTGGCTAGCTTGTTCCATAAGCTACAAATATGTGCAACATGTGGCTAGCTTGTTGGCAAATTTTTTTAATGTATCAATCACCTATAGACATGTATAAAGGTGATTCTGCATCTATGAAGCTTCTAAGAAGCTTCTTTATAAGATATTATCAAATTAATTTATTTTATCTATTTCTATTAATTAGATAATTACTAAATTAAATCTTATGTGCGTGATATTATCTCCTTTTCTAAGAATGAGTTCCACGAGGAGTAGTAATTACATGTTGAAGAAGTCTAGGATACATTGAATTGTGCTTGCTACATATTCTGATCTTTGTTTCCTTCGAAGGTAGTTGATAGGTCCTTTCAATCATTGATAATGTCCCATACCAAGACAAGAGAACCACCCTATTATTTGATCATTGTTGAGGCCTTCATAACTTCCTCCAAAACAAACATTTGGAATACCATTCGGAATAGTTCCTACCTCTAAAAGTATCACCAAATATCAAAAATCTCTTCCAAGGTTGTGATATCAAACATGTTATATTTCACCATCAATCCAAGGAAGAACATGTTGTTCTTGAAGGTCTTTATCTCTATTCTATCATCTTGAAGGTTGTGATAGTCGTAATGTCTCGTCTAGTAAGTCAGCAAATAATGGTTTTTGAGTTGAATTTGCTGGTTGTTGATCCTCTATCTCTTTAGCATGAACAAATTTAAGGAAATAACAAACAATGATACAAAATAGAATAAAACTTCCATAGAACCTTCTTTGCTTTATAGCAAAAATTTTCTTAAATCTTTATCTTAGTTTTGATGGATGTCGTCGATAAAATGCATTAATTTTTACTGATGTATTTATTAGATTCTTGGATGGCTCCCATGTGCGTTCACTAATATTGTATGTGTGCCAATGCACAAGATATTCTAGTTGATTTTGGCTTCACCTTGAATCTAAAATTTCTTCTACATCAAAATTTTCATTGTTGTTCACTTCTATAGGAGGCAGTGGCATTTGTCTTCTTCCTTGTATATCCGTTGTCTTATATGGCTCGAGTAGTAATACGTGGAATACAAGAAGGATCTTCATAGAATTTGGTAGGCATAATTGATAAACAACTGGATTGATTTATTCACAAATCAAAAAAGATTTATGCATATAATAATTTAGTTTTTTGCAAAGACAAATAGTCTTGATATTACAACAAAGTAACCATATCTTATCATCCACGTAGAATCGAGGTTGTTCTTTGCAATATACATCTGCATTGATTTTTTTTCGCTCTTGAGCTTTCTTTAATTGTGCCTTCATTGTTGCAAGTAGCTCTGATAATCAATTCACCAAATCTTCTATCACAAGATTATCAACTTTTAAAAAGTTAAAAGTATGAAGTTGTGGATGATAACCATAATTTGATGATAAATTTCAAATATTGCTCCAAAACTTGATTTATTTGTTCCATTTATCCATCAATTTGAGGATGAAAAATTAAAGGTAGTTTTATATCTACCTTCAATATTTTGAAAAGGTCCTCCAAAATCTTGATACAAATTGTGTTCCTCTATTTGAAATAATATCCTTTGATAAATCATGATAATGATAGATATTATTAAGAAAAAATTTAGCTATTTCTTCACCTGTAATAGATTTTATATATGATATAAAATGTGCCATCTTGATAAAATGATCTATAATTATGAATATAGAGTCATATGAACTTGACTTTAGAAGATTTGTGATAAAGTCCATAGAAACAAAAGACCAAGGTTGTTTTGGTACAGATAATGATTGGAGAAGTCCGTAAGATTGGTGACAAGGAATTTTTAATCTTGAACAAACATCACATGATTATACAAACTCTTTAACAGCCTTTCACATCTGAGGCCACCAAAACTCTCTTGATATTAGCTCTAAGGTCTTATTATATCCAAAATGTCCTGCTGTAGGGAGGTTGTGACAAGCTTCCAAAGCACATACTTGTGTTGTACCTTTTAGAATATATAGGCATCCTTTGAAATATAGTAGGTCATTTTTGAATTCAAACTTGGAAGTATCATGAGATTTAGATGAATTATTCTTAATCTCATAGACAAGAGGGTTTGAAGACATACTTGATTGGATTTGTTAGACAAAAATTGAATCAACAATCAATGTTGATTTTATTTTTCAAAGATAAAATTGCTCTGGCTTCAAGAAGTTTGTTCTTTGTTGATCAAAAGCTGAATCTCCTTCTTTTGATACAAGATAAGAACGTCTAGAAAGAATATCAAATAGACCTTGTTGTTTTCTTGACCAACAAGTGATAATAAACTCAAATCTTGATAAAGACATGCTCTAACGAGCCTGGCGACAATTCAACATGTATGCTGACATAAAATACTCAAGATTCTTGTAATCCATATATATGGTGATTAGACTAGAAGCGCCTTTTAGATAATGATGCCATTCTTAAAAAGAATTGATGATTGTAAAAAGTTCTTAATCATGGATTTTGTAGTTGATTTTTGTTGTTAAAAATTTCTTGGAATGAAAAGCTACTAGGTGGAATTTATCATTTGCTCCCATTTGTGACAATATCGCCTCCAAAGCAAAGTCTAATGCATTTGTTTCCATGAAAAATATCTTAGAAAAGCCAAAACTATATAAGATTAGTGCAGAAATAAAAATTGTCTTCAAAGCCTCTAATGATACTTTTGCTTCTTTGCTCCACTTGAGTTTGTCCTTATAAGTTAAGCGTGTAAGTGGAGTTGTAACTTGAGAAAAGTTCTTGATAAAGATTCAACAGTAATTGGAAAATTCTAAAAAGTATTATACATCTAATACCGTTTTTGGAATCTTCTAATCTATGACTATTTAGACTTTTTTAGGATTCATTTTCAAATCATCATTTGAAATGATGTATCCTAAGAAATCAACTTTAGTAGTGTGAAATACATACTTTTCCATCTTGGTATATAATCTTGTATCTCTAAATTTTTGTAACACTCGACAAACATGAAGTTTATATTTTTCTTTATACTTAGAGTAGATCAAAATGTCGTCTAAATAGCAAAGAATGAAATCATCAAGAAACTCACAAAAAACGTCATTCATGAGATGTTGAAAAGTAGCTAGTGCATTTGTAAGTTCAAAAGGCATGACATTATATTCAAAATATCCATATCTTATTCGAAATGCAATCTTTCATTCATCAACTTCTTTGATGCGTACTAGATTATATGCTCCCCATAGATCTATTTTTATATAGATCTTAGCTTAATTCAATTGATCAAGAAATCCAAATATCAAAGATAGAGGATATCTATTTTTGATGGTAATCTTATTGAGCCCTTGATAATCTATACACATCCATAGTAACATATCTTTTTTTTTTACAAACAAGATAGGAGCTCCTACTGGGAATTTTAAATGGTGTATAAAATTCTTGGCCAAGTTCTCATCATTGTATTTCTTGAGTTCAATTAATTCATTGTGTGATAAATTGTAGATTGGTCCAAATAGAGATTGAGTCCCCTCTTTGAGATCAATTGAACAATCATATGGACAATGCTCTAGAAGAATATCTATATTTTTTTTCTCCAAAACATCTTGATAATCTTGATATTGGCTTGGAAGGCCACTTGAAGTCTTTCCACCATCAAAAATAGGTGTAGCATAAATAGCAAAAGATGATCCTTCTTTTGTTGCATTTATAAAAGCTTTTGTACCTACAAATATATGTTTTATTATACTAGACTTATAGCTTGTTACTTGACTAACGGGACTCTTATTAATGCTTTGAAAAAAATCAAGTCTACGAGAAATCCAATCTATTTGAAGATTATACTTTTCTAGCCATGATAAATCTAAAATAATTGGATTAGAGGAGAATTTAATTATATTAAAGATTACACAACTATAATAACTATCTATTGTTACATTTATAGGAAAGATTTTATGAGTAATATTTCCAAAGGATAACAAGCGACCATCTATAACTTCTATATGTATGGGTTTAATTTTTTGTACTGAAGGTATTCTATGATTTTTAACAAATTTTTTATCTAAAAAACATGTTGAGGCTTTTGAATCTAATAAAACAGAGGCTTTGTGATTTTTAGGTCCCAAACAGAGATCTATTATAAAACAAGGAGAGGGTTCTGAGTAGAGGATAGGACCTTTACTATGAGTTATACATGATTCCAACTGTACGGTTGCTATTGTAGCTGGACAAACTCGTTTTTTGACATATTGTCTACTTTGATAGCTGTACTCCTCATTTTGTGGTTGCGTCATTTCTTTGAACAATGCTGAGCAATGTGCTTGGACTCTCTATAATATAAACACAATCCTTCTTGACAATAACAAGTCTTTTTTTGTTCAATAAGAGATTTAAAATATACCATGTCAATTTATATGTCTTCTATTTTTAAATGTACGTATTGAAAAGATGTTGATATTGCTATTATATTATAGTAACATTCAAGCTCTCTTATGTGATTCTTAGATTGAAGTTCAAAAAGTCGATTGTCACACTTCACAACAAAATCAATTGCTTGACTTAATGTCTGAGGATCAAATAAGTTGAGCATCAATTTCTTTATCTCATATTGTAATCCATAAAAAAATTAGCTAATAAATGCACCATCATTCCACTTGGTGTCAATTACTAATTGTCAAAATTGTAAAGCATATGATGTCATTGATTAATTGACTTGTCGCAAGATACGGATCTTGTTGGTTGCGACACAAATTGCATCATGTTCTTCATATATAGATTGAAACTCCGCCAAAAATGCCTCCAAATTATCCAATATTGGATCATATCATTTAAGAAAGGATGTAAACTATGATAGAGCAGAACCAAACAATAGTATTCTAATAAACTTGACTTATGATCCTTGGATTGGATAACTTTGGAATTAAAGTTCAATAATCAGTTATATTTGATTGATGAATCCTCAAAACTTAGATCTGGTGCCATCAAACTTCTTCGGCAAACTAATTTTTGGTTCTTTGATACTTGAATGGTATTCAATTGTAGGTGAAGTGGTATGGCTTGAAGAACCTTGAATCATCTCTATATCTTCATTTCTTACTAATCTTGTTACTCATTATGGTGGTGCAGTGAGTTGATGCATGACGAACATTAATTCTCTCATTTGTTCTTGTATTTGTGCCATTGCATTCTTCATTTTAATAAGCTCTGCCATGATACCACAATAGAAAAGGAAATAAATGTCTACTCTTATTACAAAATAAAACATTCAAAAACAAAGAAAAAATTCTAGGAATAATATCAATTTTGAAGTGGATAATCCACAACTTCTAATATACTTATGTTTTATCAAGAGAAAGGGATAATCCACTCTTAATTAAGAAAAGGCAAAGATCTAATAATGTAACTTGATTCTTGTCAATCTATCAAGGACACGAATTAAAACAAATGCATAAGTTAATAAAAACTATGCTAAAGAAAAATAACAAGATAGAAATAAAGAAGTATATATATTCAAAAGAAATTGGAATGGCTATTGTCAAAGACTAGAAAATATATGAGACTCTTGAATTAGCTTGGAAGTAAGAAAAGAATTGACAAGAGTGAAGAAGGCTTCACTCTTATCTCTATTTATACTATCTATCTAAGAACTATATGACAGCATTCTATATGACCTCGTACATGTGTCTAATTTGCAAGACACTTATTAAACTTACAAGATAAGTTTTCCACATGTGCGCCACGTACTTGGCTTGTTCTACAAGCTACTAATATGTATGACACATGGCTAGCTTATTCCATAAGCTATCAATATATACGACATGTGGCTATATTATTGGCCAAGTTTCTAACCTACCAATCACCTATAGACATGTATAAAGGTGATTCTATATCTATGAAGCTTCTAGGAAGCTTCTTTATAAGATATTATCAAATTAATTTATTTTATCTATTTTTATTAACTAAATAATTATTAGAATAAATCTTATGTTCGTGATAGGAAGTCATGAAGAATAACATTTCCGATGTCGTGTTGCAGTACGTTTATATAGTGAAAGGTATAGATAAGAGTAATTTATATTTAATACTTGATTATCTTAGTTCAATAGAAACTTAGGATACTTAAGAAAAGGGTTATGGAAGCCTCTTAGATTATTTTCTTGTTTTAATAGCTAACAAATAAAAGTTAGTTGTTAAGGTTTTCTTCTAGGCTATACAAACTCTATTATTAATTTTGAAAAGCCATAAGTTAATTAAAATAGGATAGAAAAGGAAAATAGTTATTATGGTTGATACTAGGATTAAGTTAAGGATAGGATTTAATTTAAAAATCCTTAGAATTAGTTGAATTGATACCCGGAGAAAGACCGGGTTTAAGACAAGGTTGAAATTGGACCTCTAAGGACAAAAATGATTGCCAAAGGCAAGAAAGGAGGACATTTGAAGATTGGCAATTAGAATTGGATAGCTAGCTTAAAGGAAGTTTCAAGGGCATTTAGCTTATGACCAAAGGATTTTGGAAGACTTAGCAATTGCTATTTAAAATCAGGGTTTGTATTGGTGTTTTGGTTTTTATATAAGACAATGATGGCTTGCATTGTTGAGTGATTTGTGCAATCTGTGTAGCACCTATGGTTCAAAATTTGGTATTGTCTAGATTGTTGGATGTGCTAAGTGTATACAAAAATTTGCATTAATCTAGCGATGCAATCAAGAGATATTTGAGTTTTGATACAAAAGATTGTCGGAAGTTGGCAGTTTAGGGTTGGATAGGATTTCTATGATAACTAAAGATCCACCAATTGGATCAATGTAAATTTTGGTATGCTGATAAAAGACTTATAGGTTGAGCTACACATTAAGTTTGAGTAAAGTTAACAGTGAAAGAAGGAGAAATCACTACTAGAGTTTCTGCATCAATCTTCAAGTTGGCGGCCGAGTGTCATCAGTGCGCTTTTTGGGCATTTTCTTGCAATCTCTAAGTTGGATTGAGCGAAATTTTTCTGAGCATGTAAAAAGCTTATACTAACATTTGTATGCAAAATTTCACTTTAAGTGGACAGTTAGATTAAAAATTATAGCTTGTCAAAAGTCACTGATTAGGATTAAGACTTATAAACAAAAATAAAAATTACTTAATTATAAAAGAAACAAGATAATTGGGATATATGTATGGTTGATGTTATTAAAAGGAGTGTTTTTAAACACTTTTTAATTGAAGTTCGAATTATATTCCTCATACATGGATAAAACCTATTAGGGTTTTTTGATTATTTGTAAACATTATTTTATCTTCTATAACCAAGTGCCCCGTGCATTTCTGAACAAGACAACACGTAATACGACACCAATAGAGACCCATACAAAAAAGATTTATAAAAAGCCACAAATTAATAAATCTTTATTTGTTGAAGCAAAGGCTTTTATAAGATTGGTTGAAGAAGGTACACCATTTGTTATTTATGCAATTCTAATCAAAAAAGATATGACTTCATCGATAAGTATTTTAAAGCAATATAATGAATTTTAAGATATTTTTCAAAAAAAAAATGCTAATATATTACTAGAATACTGATCATACAATTTTGCTATAGATCTTTAAGAAAAAACACAACCACCTTTTGGTCCAATCTATAATCTTTTTCAAAATGAGTTTTTGGTATTGAAAGATTATATTGATGAAAATCTTGCAAAGAACTTCATCAGACATTCAAAGTCTCCAACAGATGCACCTATATTTTTTTTGTAAAGAAGAAAGATGATTCTTTGCGTATGTGCGTTGATTATTAGAGATTGAATAAGATAATAATGAAAAATCATTACTTGCTATCATTAATTTCAAGACTTTTGGAATAACTCGGCTAAGCCAAGATCTATACTACGATAGATATCTCTAGAGCATATAACCTGGTAGATATGTCATGGATATAAGATTTACTCCAATAATTACCTAAATAATATAGACCAGTAGAAGTAGGTAAAATAAGTTGATTTGATAATATTTGATAGAAAAGCTTCTTAGAAGCTTTATAGATGCAGAATCATCTTTATATATGTCTATAGGTTATTGGTAGGTTAGAAATTTGGTCAACAAGCTAGCCACATGGCGCACATATTGGTAGCTTGTGGAACAAGCTAACCATGTGTCACACATGTTGATAGCTTGCAGAACAAGCCAAGTACATGGCGCACATGTGAGAAATTTGTTGTGCAAGTTTGACACGTGTCTTGCAAATTAGACATGTATATGAGGTCCTATAGAATACCGCCACATAGGTCTTAGTTAGATAGTATTTATAGAGGCAAGAATAAAGTCTTTTTCACTCTTGTCAACTCCTTTCCTGATCCTAGTCTAGTTTCAAGAATCTTCATGTTTCTAGTCTTTGGCAATAGCCATTCCAGTTTCCCTTTGAATATACATACTTTCTTATTTCTATTTTGTGACTTTTTTTTGATACAATTTTCATTAGATTATACATCTTTTTCTAGTTCATGTCCTTGACAGATTGATAAGAGTACACATACAATATCAGAGCTTTGTCTTTCTTGATTAAGAGTGGATTATCTCTTTTTCTTGATAAGACATAAGCATTTTAGAAGTTGTGGAGTATCCACTTCTAAATTGATATTGTTTCTAGAATTTTTTTCTTTTGAGTGTGTTATTCTATATTTCTTGAAGTGAGAGTAGACATCTTCTTTCTTATTATATTATCATGGCAGAGCTTACAGAAATGAAGAGTGCAATGGCACAAATACAAGAACAAATGAGAGAACTAATACTTGCAATGCATCAACTCAGTTTACTACCACAAGAAGCAACAAGATTAATAGAAAGTGAAGATATAGAGATGGTTGGAGCTGCATCAATATCTACACCAAGCCATACTACCTCACCTATGATAGAGCATCGTTCAAACATTAGAGAATCAAAAATTAGTTTGCTTGAGAAGTTTGATGGCACAAGATCTAAGTTTCGAGGATTTGTTAATCAGGTACAATTGGTGCTTGAATTTCAACCTCAAAGTTATCCTATGCAAGGATCTTAAGTTAGATTTATTAGAACATTACTTTCGGGATCTGCTTTATCATGGTTTTTATCTTTTTTTGAACAACATGATCTAATATTATATAATTTGGAGGCATTTTTAGCAGAATTTTGATCTATGTATGGAGAACATGATGCAATCCGTATTGCCACCAACAAGATTTGTATCCTACGACAAGACAATCAATCAGTGTCATTATACACTTCACAATTTCAACAACTAGCAACTGATATCAAGTGGGATGATGTTGCTCTCTTGAGCCAATTTCTCTATAGATTACAATATGAAGTAAAAAAAATTAATGCTCAATTTATTTGATCTTCAAACATTGAATCAAGCAATTGATTTTGCTGTGAAGTGTGACAATCAACTCTTTGAATTCCAATCCGAGAGTTGTACAAGAGAGTCTCAATGTTATTATTCAATGGCAATATCAATGTCCTCACAAAACGTATATTCGGAAGTAGAAGACATGCAAATTGATATAGTACGATTTAAACTTCTTAGTGAATAAGAAAAGATTCGGCATCGTCAAGGAAGATTATGTTTATATTGTGGAGAACCTAAGCACACTGCTCAACATTGTCTAAAAAAATGACACAACTAAAAAATGAGGAGTACGGTTGTCAAAGAAGACAACATGTCGGAAAACAAAGTTGTCCAGTTACAATAGGGACCGTACAGTTGGAACCTTGTACAATTCCTAGTGAAGGTCCTATTCTCTCCTCAGAACTCTCTCCTTGTTTTATAATAGATGTATATTTAGGACCAAAAAACTATAGAGCCTCTACCTTATTAGATTCAGAAGCCTCAGCATACTTTCTAGATGAATAATTTGTTAAGAATCATAAAATTCCTTTAGTACAAAAAATTAAACCCGTACATGTAGAAGTCATAGATGGTCATCTATTGTCTTCTAGAGACATCACTCATAAAATCCATCCTATAAAAGTAACAATAGATGGTCATAATAGCTACGTAACCTTTAACATAATTAAATCTCCATCTAATCTAATTATTTTAGGTTTATTATGGCTAAAAAAATATAACCCTCAAATAGATTGGAATTCTCGTGGACTCGATTTTTCTTAGAATATTATCAAACATCCTGTCGACCAAATAAAAAGCTATAAGTCTAGTATAGTGAAACCTGTACTTATAGGTGCAAAAGCTTTTATATATGTAGCAAAAGAAGGATCAACTTTTGCTATTTACGCCACATCCGTTTCTGATGGTAGAAAGACTTTAAGTGGTATTTCAAATCAATATCTAGATTATCAGGACATTTTTGAGAAAAAGAATGCAGATATTCTTCCGGAGCATCATCCATATGATTGTTCAATCGACCTCAAGGAAGGAACTTAGCCACCATTTGGACCAATCTACAGTTTATCACAAGATGAGCTAGTTAAACTTAACGCGTATATTGACGAGAATTTGGCAATGAATTTCATATGCCATTCTAAATCTCCAATAAGAGCTCCAATTCTATTTGTGAAGGAAAAAAATGGATCATTGCGAATGTGTGTTGATTATCAAGGACTCAATAAGATCACAATCAAGAACAGATATTCATTATCTTTGATATCAAGACTCCTTGATTAAATCAAACTAAGATCTATACAAAAATAGATCTAAGAAGAGCATACAATCTAGTACGCATCAAAGAAGGAGATGAATAGAAAACTGCATTTTGAACCAGGTACGGACATTTTGAATATAATGTCATGCCTTTTGGACTTACAAATACACCAATTACTTTTCAACATCTCATGAATGATGTTTTTTGTGAGTTTCAAGACAATTTTGTCATCTACTACCTAGACGATATTTTGATCTATTCTAAGAACGTAGAAGAACATGAAATACATGTTTATCAAGTATTACAAAAACTTAGAGATGCAAGATTGTACGCCAAGATGGAAAAGTGTGTATTTCACACTACTCAAGTTGATTTCTTAGGATACATCATTTCAAATGATGGTCTCATGATAGATTCTAAAAAAGTCCAGACAATCATGAATTGGAAGATTCCAAAGATGGTAAGAGATGTTCAATGCTTTTTGAGATTTTTCAATTATTATCAGATCTTCATCAAAGACTTCTCTTGTCTTGCAACTCCACTTACACGTTTGACTTGTAAAGACAAACATCGAGTGGAATCAAGAAGCGGAAGCAGCTTTTGAAGCTCTGAAGACATCGTTTGTTTCTACATCAATCTTGTATCGTGTTGACTTTTCCAAGGCATTTTTTATGGAAACAAACACATCAAAATTTTTCTTTGGTGCGATTTTGTCACAAATGAGAACAAATGAAAAAATTCATCCAGTAGCTTTTCATTCAAGAAAATTCTCAATAGTCGAGATCAATTATGAGATCCCTGACAAAGAACTTCTTACAATCGTAGATTCCTTTCAAGAATGGCGTCATTATCTAGAAGGCACTTCTAATCCAATCACCATATATACGGATTACAAGAACCTCAAATATTTCATGTCGTCACGCATGTAGAATCGTCATCATGCTTATTCGAGTATGTCTTTGTCAAGATTCGAGTTTATTATCACTTATCGGCCAAAAAAACAATAAGGTTTGTCCAATGCTCTTTCTAGATGTTCTTATTTTGCACCAAAAAAAGAAGATGCAGCTTTTGAGCAACAAAGAACGATCCTCTTGAAACCAAAGCAATTTCATCTTCAAGCAATGAAATCAATATTGACTATTGATTCAACTTTTTTCAAGCAAATTCAATCAAGTATGTCTTCAAATCCTCTTATTCATATCAAGAGTAATTCTTCCAAGACTCATGATTCTTCTAAATTTGAGTTCAAAAACAACCTACTATATTTTAAAGGATGCCTATATGTTCTAGAAGGAGGAGTTTGTTTATGTGTTCTTCAAGCACGTCATGATTTTTCAGCGGTATGATATTTTGGATACAACAAGACTTTGGAATTTATATTAAGAGATTTTTGGTGGCCTCAAATGTGAAAAGCAGTCAAAGACTTTGTACAATCATGTGATATCTGTTCAAGATCCAAGACTCCTCATCATCAATCTTTTGGGCTTCTTCAGCCATTACCTATTCCATAACAATTATGGTCTTTTGTTTCTATGGATTTCATCACAGATCTTTCAAGCTCAAAATCTTATGACTCTATATTTGTGATAGTAGATTGGTTCATCAAGATGGCACATTTTGTGCCATGCACAAAATCTATCACAAGTGAAGAAATAGCTTAGTTTTTCATTGATAATATCTATTGCTATCATGGGTTACCTAAGGATATTATATCGGATAGGGGAATTCAATTTGTGTGAAGATTTTAGAGAATCCTTTTCAAGATCTCAAAAGTGGACATAAAGTTATTTTTAGCTTTTTATCTTCAAACTGATGGACAAACAGAGCATGTGAACTAAGTCTTGGAGCAGTATTTAAGATGTACCATCAACTACCAACAAGATGATTGGATAGCTCTTCTGCCATTGGCAGAGTTTGTTTATAATAATATGATATATTCTTCTATGCAACAAACACCTTTCTTTATCAATTATGGTTACTACCCATGACTTGATATTTTTGACTTTTCAAAAGTTAATAATCTAAGGGCAGAAGATTTGGCAAATCGTTTATCAGAGCTACGTGGAATAATGAAGGTGCAATTAAAAGAAGCTCAAGAACGACAAAAAATAAATGTAGATGCGTATCGCAAGGAACAAATATAATTTAACGTGGGAGACAAGGTATGGTTACTTTGTCGCAATATCAAGACTACTCGTCCTCGTGATAAGTTGGACTATCATAGACTTGTACCTTTTCCTATTTCTAAACAAATCAATCTAGTTGCATATCGATTATACCTATCGGAGTCCATGAAGATCCATTCTGTATTCCACATGTCACTACTTGAGCCATACAAGACAGTGGATATACAATGAAGAAGACAAATGCCACCGCCTCTTGTAGAAGTAGACAACGATGAAGAATTCGAGGTTGAAGAGATTTTAGATTCAACCCGGCGTCGAAATCGAGTGGAATATCTTGTGCATTGGCACAAGTACGATATTAGTAAACGCACATGAGAAACATCAAAGAATCTAACTAATACATCAATAAAAGTCAATACATTTCATCGATGACATTTGTCAAAATTAACATAAAGAATGAAGAAAATCTTTGCTATAAAGCAAAACAGGTTCTATAGAGATTTCATCCTATCTTGTATATTGTTTGTTATTTTCTTAGATTTGTTCATACTAAAGAGATGGAGGATCAACAACCAGCAAATTGAGCTCAAGAGCCATCATTTGTTGATTTACTAGATGAGACATTACGACTATCACAACCTTCAAGATGACGGAATAGAGATGAAGACCCTCAAGAACGACATGTCCTTCCTTGAATTGATGGCGAAATACAACGTGTTTGATATTACGACCTTGGAAGAAACTCCCGATGTTTGATGATACTTTTAGAGGTAGGAACTACTCTTGATGGTGTTTCTAATGTTTTCTTTGAAGGGAGCTATGAAGGCGTCAACAATGATCAAATAACAGGGTGGTCCTTTCGCCCTGATATGAGACATTATCGATGGTTGAAAGGACCTATCAACTACCTTCAAAGGGAACAAAGATCAGAGTATGTGACAAGTACAATTCGATGTATCTTATACTTTCTCAACATGTAATCACCGCTCCTCGTGGAACTCATGTCTAAAAGGGGGGGTAATGTCATAGACATAAGATTTATTCTAATAATTACTTAATTAATATAGACCAATAGAAGTAGGTAAAATAAGTTGATTTGATAATATCTGATAGAGAAGCTTTTAAGAAGCTCCATAGATGCAGAATCACCTTTATATATGTCTATAGGTGATTGGTAGGTTAGAAACTTGGTCAACAAGCTAGCCACACAGTGCACATGTTGGTAGCTTGTAGAACAAGCTAGCCATGTGTCACACATGTTGATAGCTTGCAGAACAAGTCAAATACGTGGCGCACATGTAGAAAACTTGTCGTGCAAGTTTGACACGTGTCTTCCAAATTAGACACATGTATGAGGTCCTATAGAATATGGCCACATAGTTCTTAATTAGATAGTATTTATAGAGGCAAGAGTGAAGCCTTTTTCACTCTTGTCAACTCCTTTCCTGATCTTAGTCTAGTTTCAAGAGTCTTCATGTTTCTAGTCTTTGACAATAGCCATTCCAGTTTCCCTTTGAATATACATACTTTCTCATTCCTATTTTGTGATTTTTTTTTGATATTGTTTTTATTAGATTATACATCTTTTTTTAGTTCATATCCTTGACAAGATATTAAGGAGGGTAATGAATAGAAGACTATATTTTGGATAAGGTATGGACATTTTGAATACAATGTCACGCCTTTTAGACTAACAAATGCACCCGCTATCTTTTAATACTTAATAAATGACATCTTTTGAGAGTACTTGGATAAGTTTGTGATAATCTATCTTGTTGATATTTTGATCTTTTCAAAAAATCTAGAGGAATACAAAAGACATGTCAAGTTGGTATTACAAAAGTTGCAAGATACAAGTTTATATGCCAAACTAGAGAAATATATATTTCATCAATTTCAGATGGAATTTTTGGGATACATTGTATCTATTAAGGGTTTGATAATGGATCCTAAGAAGGTAGAGGCGATTATATAATAGACTATTTTAAAAATTACAAGAGTCATATAATATTTTCTTAGATTTGCTAATTTGTATCAGATCTTTATCTAAAATTACTCTCAAGTTGCCACCCTTCTTACTCAATTGACATGTAAGGACAAATTAGAATAAGAGCCTCAAGCAAAAAAAGCATTCTAAGACCTCAAAATAGTATTTAATATAATATTAATATTAGTACATCCAGACTTTACAAAGGTATTTTACATCGAAATTGATGCTTCGATTTTGTATTAAAGGCTATACTTTTATAGATAGGTATAGATGATAAGTTCCATCGTGTTGCATTTTATTTTCAAAAGTTTTTTATTGCCAAAATTAATTATGAAATCTATGATAAGAAGCTTCTTGCTATTGTGGATTCTTTTTAAGAATAATATCATTTTTTGAAAGAATAATGTATCTTGTGATTATATATACAAATCATAAGAACTTAGAATATTTTATGTCGGCTCAAATTTTTAATCGCCGCCAAACTTAATAGAATATGTCACTATTTCAATTTAACTTTGTTATCACTTATTGCCTTGGAAAGCAACAAAGATTGTCTGATGCTCTATTGAGGAGATCATATCTTATATCAAGAATAGGAGAGGCAGTGTTTGATCAACAATATACAATTTTGTTGAAACCGGAGTAATTTAGCTTTTGCGCCACTATTATATTGGCACCTATCAATTCTAATTTCTTCGATGATGTGCATGTTGCAACCACTAATGATGCTTTGGCCTTTGATGTCAAGCATCGCTTGAAAAAAAATGTTGATAAGTTCAAATTTGAAGAAGACCTTCT
This sequence comes from Physcomitrellopsis africana, assembly GCA_036785485.1. Taxonomy (NCBI): domain Eukaryota; kingdom Viridiplantae; phylum Streptophyta; class Bryopsida; order Funariales; family Funariaceae; genus Physcomitrellopsis; species Physcomitrellopsis africana. The sequence continues at coordinate 24,909 of JAWRVF010001621.1, read as the reverse complement.
ATACTTTGAAGAACGTTTGTATATCCCAAAATAATCAACATGATTGCGCATTCTTTAATCTTGCCATGACTTTCTCGTTGCGGGTCATTTTAGATTTAACAAGATATTAAAACTTATTTTCTAAAATTTTTGGTGGCCTCAAATGTACAAGGCAATGAAGGACTTTATATTCTCTTGCAACATATGTTTAAGGTCCAAAAATCCTCAACATTGCTATTATAAACTTTTACAATCCTTGCCTATTCCAAGACAATCGTGGTCTCGTATTTCAATGGACTTCATTATAGATCTACTGCCATCCAATTCATTGAACATCATTTTTATAGTGGTTGATCAACTTACAAAGATGGCTCATTTCATCCCTTGCAAAAAAATTGCATCTAGTGAAAAAAATGACAAGGCTTTTTTTTGATAATTTATATCAATATTATGGCCTATTAGATGATATCATATTTGATCAAGGATCCTAGTTCATATCTAAGTTCTAAAAATATCTTTTTAAAATATTAAAGGTAGATATTAAATTTTTTTCAACTTTCCATCCTCAAATTGATAGCCAAACATAATGAGTTAACTAAGTTTTGGAGCAGTATTTACGATGCAGCATTAACTATCAATAAGACAAATGGATCTCATATCTACCACTAGCGGAGTTTATATATAATAATATTATTTATACTTCAATTTAGCAAATATCATTTTACTCCAACTATGGATATCATTCGAAGCTTGATCTATAGTGTACGTGAAAAAATAATAATTGAGCAGTTGAAGGATTTGTAAAATACCTATCGCAACACCAAACAACCTTAAAGCTTCAATTATAAGTAGTTCAAGATGCTTACAAGGCATCTATAGATAAATTTAGGAATCAACCACCTGCTTTTCATATTAAAGATAAGGTATGGCTTCTTTTACGGAATATCAAGACTAAGCAGCTATGCAATAAGTTGGACTATTGAAAGTTGGGACCATTTTCTATCTAAAAGTAAATCAATCTAGTGGCATATTACTTAGAAATATCATCTTCTATGAAGGTATATCCATTTTTTCATGTCTCTCTTTTAAAACCTTATAGAGAGTCACATATTCTAGAAATGATACAATAATCGAGTCCTACTATCAAAATTGAAGACCATGAAGAATACAAGATTGAAAAGGTACTTAGTTTACAGCAAAGGTAGGATAAATTAGAATATCTTGTTTACTAGTAGAGCTATGATATTAATGAGTGCATATGAAAGTCGGCCACAAATATTGCCAATGTGCTTTAAAAGATATAGGAATTTCATTGACTCTATCTCTACAAATCCAAATGTATTTGATGATAATTTCTTAGTAAAGATTGGATTCAAGGAATACTCATAAAGATGGAGAGAATTAAACTAAAGCCTTCATTAGTATGTAGTCATTTATCCCAAGATAGAATAAAGTAATAAAAGTAACTTAGTCACCATGTCAAACCTTCAAGCATTGAGAGAACAAGAGTCAAAAGATTCATTTGCCATACAAGCTTTGAATAAACCAATATAATTTTCACAGCCTTTAATTGAGCAAAGTGAGGGTAATATATTTCGATGCAAAGTACAATCTTGATTGGAGCCATTAACAACAAGACCCAACCATACAAGTCTCGATTCTAATGCTCAAGCTTTAGTGATATTACTTGAGCTTAGAAAGGTGAATCTTTTTAGTCCTAAGATCTTATTTGGAGGATGTTATAAAAGCCACAATGAAGATCAGATCCTTGAATGGAATGTTTTAATAATGAAGGTACTAGCTCAAGGCCATAGACAATTTCTTCAAGGACCAATAGAATTTATTGCTTAAGAATGAAGAACTGAATACATACCTTTCCTAATACATTGTATTCTTGATTTTTTATATATAAAATAAGTTTAAGCTCTTCTTAAGACTCGTTACTAGAAAAAGAGGTGACGTTAGGGACATACACTCCGGAGATTTATAAAACCTTTTAGAATATTCTAGAAGCTTTTTGAATTAATGAAAGTTGATTGAGAAGCTTTTTAGTTGGTGAAATTCAATTGAGAAGTTTCTTAGTTAGTGGAAGGAACTCAAGAAGCTTCTCAGTTGGTAGAAGTTATTCAAGAAGCTTCTTAGTTTGATGGAAGCTACTCAAAAAGCATCCTAGATAGGAACATATATAGGGATCAAGACTGAAGAGTTCTTCAGTCTTGATAATGCATCTTTTAAAGTTTTAACTCATCTTTCTTATTATTGTTTGTGTACTCATCTATTTAAATCAAGTTCTTGTTGGTTTCTTCACAAAACCTTGTCCTAGTTCAAGTCTCTTATTCTGTATTCTTGTGTCCTTAATACTTGCCATGACTTTCTAACTACGGGTCATTTTGAATTTAATAAGACCTTAAAACTTATTTCTTGAAATTTTTGATGGCCTCAAATATAGAATGTTGTGAAGAATTTTGTACTTTTTTGTAACATCTATTCAAGATCCAAGAATCTTCAACATTGCTCTTATGGACTCTTACAGCCCTTACCTAATTTAATATGGTCATAGTCTTCTATCTCAATAGATTTTATCATAGATCTACCGCCATTCAATTTAATAGACAACATCCTTGTGGTGGTTGATTGACTCACAAAGATAGCTCATTTCTTTCTTTGCAAAAAAATGGCATCAAGTAAAGAAATAATAAGGCTCTTTTTTAATAATATATATTGATATCATGGCCTATTGGATGATATTATATTTGATTGAAGATTCGAGTTTATATCAAAGATTTGAAGATGTCTTTTTGAAATATTAAAGATGGACACTAAATTTTCTTTGGTTTTTTTCATTTTCAAACAAACGACCAAATAAAATAAGTTAATTAAATTTTGGAATAATATTTATAATGCAGCATCAACTATCAATAAGATAATTGGATCCCATATCTATCATTAATAGAATTATATATAATAATATTGTTCATGCTTCAACTCAACAAATACAATTTTATTTTAACTATAGATATCAACCAAAGCTTGATTTATGGAGTACGCCAAAGAATAACAATCCAATAGCCGAAGGATTTGCAAAGCATCTATCATAACACCAAACAATCTTAAACTTTAATTGTAAGTAGCTCAAGATGCTTACAAGATATCTGTAAAAAAAATTCAAAAATCATTCACTTGCTTTTTATATTGGAGATAAAATATGGCTTTTTTGATGAAACATCAAAACCAAGCGGCCATGCGATAAGTTGAACCATCAAAGGCTAGGACCATTTTCCATCTAGAAGCAAATTAATCTAGTGGCATATTGCTTAGAATTACCATCTTCTATGTAGATACATCTAGTTTTCTATGTCTTTTTATTAGAGCATTATAGAAAGTTGCATATTCTAAAAAGAGTACAACAATCGCCACCTAGTATCAAAATAAAAAATTATAAAGAATATAAGATCAAAAAAGTACTAGATTCATGGTGAAGGTAGAAGAAAATAACATATCTTGTTCATTGACATGGCTATGATGTCAATAAGTGCATATGAGAACCGACTAAAATTCTTGTTAATGCACCTCAAAAGATACAAGAATTTTATTGACTCTATGTCTACAAATCCAAACGTGATTGATAATAACTTCTTGGTGCAGATTAAATCTAAGGAATATTCATAAGAGGGGAGAGTAAAATTAAAACCTTTATCAATATATAGTTATTTATTCTAAGATAGAACAGAATGGTAGAAGTAAGTCAATCACCGTTGTCACATTATGTGTTGTCTTGTTTGAGAATGCACCGAGTACCTGGCTGTAGAAGGTAAAGTTGTGTTTGCAAATAATCAAGAAATCCTAATAGATTTCATCCATACATGAAGAATATAATTCAAATTTCAATTCAAAAGTGATCAAAAATACTCCTCTTAGTAACATCAACCATACATATATCCCAATAGTCTCGTTTCTTTTATAATTAAGCAATTTTTATTTTTCTTTACAAGCACTAATCCTAATCAGTGAGCTTTGTCAAGCTATAACTTTTAATCCGACCATGCACTTAGTGTGAAATTTAGCATACAAATATTGGTATAAGCCTTTTACATGCTCAAAAAAAATTTAGCTCAACCCAACTTACAAATTGTAAGAAAAAGCCCAAAAAGCACACTAATGACACTCGATCGCCAACTTGAAGATTGATGAAGAAACTCCAATGGTGATTTCTCCTTCTTTAATTGTTAACTTTAGCTCAAGCTTGGTATGTAGCTCAAAATATAAGTCTTCTATCACCATGCTAAAATTTACATTGATCCAATTGGTGGATCTTTAGTTATCATAGAAAGCCTATCCAACTCTAAACTGCCAACTTCCAACAATCCTTTGTATCAAAGCTCAAATATCTCCTGATTGCATCATCAGATTAATACAAATTTTTGTATATACTTAGCACACCCAACAATCTAGACAATATCAAATTTTGAACCATAGATGCTACACAAATTGCACAAATCGCTCAACAATGCAAGCCATCATTGTCTTATATAAAATCCAAAACACCAATACAAACCTTGACTCTAAACAGAGATTGCTAAGTCTTCTAAAATCCTATGGTAACAAGCTAAATGCCTTTGGAATCCACTTTAAGCTGGCTATTCAATCCTAATTGCCAATCTTCAATTGTTTCCAATTCCTGCCTTTGGTGATTGTTTACGTGGCTAAAGGTCTGATTTTGACCCTGTCTCATATCTGGTCACCCCCTGGGTATTGATCTAACTTATTTTAAGGATTTTTAAACTTAATCCTATCCTCAACTCAACCTTGGTATCTACCATACTAACTTTTTACTTCTCTTATCCTATTTTTATTAACTTATGGCTTTTTAAAAAATTTGTGAACTAGTTTCTACAACCTAGAAGAAAATTTTAATAACTAACTTTTATCTTTTAGCTATTAGAGCAAGAATTAATCTAAGAGGCTTCTATAAATCTTTTCTTAAGTACCTTAAGTTTCTAATAATCCAAGATAATTAAGTATTAAATAGAATTTATCCTTATTCATAATTTTTACTATATAAACGTGTTACAATATAATATCCACCCCCTCTGAACCTGCGCATTCTCCGGTATGCGCCAATGAAGCATATGTCATAATTGGCATCATACCATCTCTTCATTTCTCACACGAAGTTCTTCTTCATCATGTTCATCATCCATTTCCATATAATTATCTTCTTCAAAGTCATTGATGTCTTCAATATGATCATTTACATTTATTTCTCCATCTCATCTTTTGAAAACCTTAATTCGCTTCTCAGCAATAGGTATCTTCAACCTTGTACCATCCAATTCTTTCAATGAGTATGTGGCATTATTATGAACTATTACTACTACATATGGCCCAAACCAATATTTTGAAAACTTTCTTAAGGTACTATGTTGGTTATCTAAACTGTTATCATAAACAAGTATCTAGTCACCTTCTTCAATTGCTTTAAGCCTCAACCAATGTTGTTTATCAAATCGAGCCTTGTTCTTTAGCCTTGTCCTTTGTAATCTTTTCAATGCCAATTCCACATCTTTTGGTCTTTGTTCAAGTTGTCGAATTCTAATAGCTAACAACTCTTCTCTTATTAATCCCTCTTCCCAAGGTAGCATACTCCAAGTTGGCACATGTTCTTCAATCGACATAATATGTTTTTGACCTGTCATCAATTCCACTGGCATATATCCTATCATTGAACTATGTGTTATTCAATAAGTCCATAATATATAAGGTAGAAGTCGAGGCTAATCTCTCACTCTTCCATTACAGGTTTTAACTAAGGCTTTTACAATTGGTGGGTATCTACGTTCACTCTTTGCATTCCCCTCTGGATTATAAGCCGTAGTCAATGATAATTTGACTCTACATCTCTTAAAGAATTCACGAGCTTCATATGCATTTAGTTCTCTACGATCTGTAGTGATCTTTTCCACACATCCATAGCAAAAAATAACATCCTCAAGCAAAAACCTACAAATCCTTTCTGTAGACTTCATCCTTAAAGCCCTGTCTTCCACTTGATTTGATAAATCTTTATGAGCCAAAACTAAATATCTCATTTGCCATAATCCCATTGGTATAATAATCAAATCCACAACCCATTTAAAATGATTGGCCAAAGGATATGTTGGATGTAAATCATCTCAATGTCATATATTTGAATACATTTGACAAGTTATATAAGATTCTACAAATGAAATTACATCTCGATACATATTCTTCCACCAATACTGTTCCTTCAATTTAGCAAAAGTAGTCCAGATTCCTCTATGCTTTACCCATAAACTATCATGAAATTCCTTGAGTACTTTTTATTGACCTTCTTTAGTACCTACTACTCGTCGTGGCATTCCAATGTTTGTTTTCGGCCTCTTTCATAGAAATCCTCCTTATAATACAAACTTGTATGTTTTTTTTTCTAATTTGTCTAAACTTTTCAACCGACCAATTAGCATACTTGGTTAATGTGTTCAAATAATATCCAATATCCAATAAATTCCCTTCATAATTCTCTTCTTGAAATGGCTTATTTTCCTTGTTCAATTGTAAAACCGAATAAAACTTTGTATCTACATCATCAATATCCTCTATCATCTCATCTTCTCCATCATATCTTGCTCGAGACAACATATCTACTACGGAATTGTTTTTTCCCGCAACATGCTTAAATTTTGGATTTAATGACTTAATATAAGCAATCCACCTCAACATTGCAATGTCTGGGATTATACAATTAGTAATCATTCCAAGCAAAGGCAAACAATCTGTTTCAACCACCATTGTTGCCTCAATAAAATAGTCCTTTTTAGCTTTCATAGCTGAAACAACTCCCCATAATTCTCTTTTCACTTGAAAATACGCACATTGGCGTGTACTTAAAATCTTAGCTCCAAATTGAACTGCAAATCTATACTCATTTGAATCATCTTAACCCACAGTCCATCCAATGGCAATTGGACTAGTATCCACTGTAAGAATCACTAGTCTATTGCACTTATAATCAATTTTTCTCAATACTGGAGGTGATATTAATAATTTCTTCAACATTTGCATTGCTTTGATATGCTTTTCTTCCCATTTAAAACAATAATCTTTGTGTAATAACTCATACAATAGATCTGCTATATGAGCATAGTGAGGAATCCAAATGCGATAGAATACACATGCACCTAAAAACCTACGCACCTCTGTTAAAGAATTGCAATCTTCTTTTATTCTTCCAATTGCATCAACCTTAGCTAGATTTGGTTTTTTTCCATAAAATCCACATAAATGTCCAACAATTATAACTTCTTGTACTCCAAATGTAGATTTTTTACTTGATAATGTAAGATGAACTCTCTCAAGCCGAGCCAATATCTTTTTACAATCTTGTATATGATCAATAATATACTTGCGACACCCCTTTTTATCTAAAGTTTCATCCTTATTATCTTCTTTACACGCTTTTATAAGAACATCATCTAAAAAAGGCATAATCTTTTCAAGAATAAAATCCCTCAACACCTTGTTCATCCCGGTCATCATATGTACAACTGAGTTAGTAGCACCTTGAGGAAGAGTACACATTCTGACTAATCCAAGTGGCATTCTCATTGTTGTCATGTCTCTACTGTCTTTTGCAAGTTGAAATTGGTCATAGCCTGAATATAAGTCACCCATTAAATAGATTGCCCTTCCTGCAATTGCTTCAGTAAATTCATCTACTATCCGTCCAATTCCTACATTCTTGATAGTCACTGCATTTACTAGTTGCATATCTTGAATAAATTGTAATGATCTATTTTTCTTAGGCATTGTAAACCATCGGCTAGAATATAATACAAAAAAAGACTCCAAAATCTTCATCTTCATCTTTTCTTTCAATAATTCCACCAAACTTGGTAAATGTGCCCTTGGCACTAGAATTGGCCTTAAATTCCAAGGTACATGTGGTATAGTAAAAATAACCATTGAAATTATAATATTTGGATCCACACACCTGATTTCATGAGATTCAAAGGCAAATGATTTACCTCATTTTGCTAGCATTTCTTTGAAGCATGCAATTTCTTCTAGCAACAAAGAACTGTTAGAACTAATCTTCAATTCTTCAAAAGTCTCTTCAATAAACTTATGCCCAGTATTCCTTGGATCCTTTAAGCTCTTTTCTTTTGATACTTCTTCTATCTGTTATTTACAATCTTTTGGCAAAGGTCCAACAACGAGTTTCACCTTTTTATCTACTGTCTTATATTTTGTTTCAACCATAACCTCTCGTGTTAAAAAAGATTCAATCATATCATAAACTTCTTTTAAATGAATTTTTATAATTTTATTATTGTCACCTAATCCAATAGATGCTATCAATTCCAAAGGATCTTTCAATCCATTTTTTTCATAGATACCAATAATCTTTTCATCATCTTCTAATATTTTTAACCCATATAATTTCTCTTCAATAGCACATAATCTTTTTCTCTCATTTCTTTTTAAATCCTCACTCTTCTTATACATAACACTCCCATTTTCAAGAATGCTAATAAATCTTGTATCAAAGATACATATATCTTGCGAGAGTACCTCCCCTTTTGTACCTCCATAATCCCGCTTTATAGTGGTACTCCTCAAAAATCCGTAAATTGTTCAACAACTCTTGGCAATGGTTTCTCTCTAAATTTGTCTTGATTACGTTCATAATTTGGAAGAATAGTTAAAAATTGTATTGCCCTTCTCCCATCTTCACTACAAATCCATGCATAAGCCGATCCATCATCAAGTACTTTTGTTTCTATTCGAGTTGTAATAATATACGATTGTCCCAATATAAGAGGATAAGTTGTTGCATCTTCAACAAAGAAATTTTGTTCTATTGCCACATCACCAATCTGAATCTTCACATCTGGGCAAGCACCATACAACTCACCTCGTGTATTATTAACTGCCCGTATTACCCATCCATGCTCCATATCAATTGGCCACTTTTGTTTCATATAAAGATCCTTAGACATAAGATTTATTTCTGAACCGTGGTCAATCAAGGCAACAACTAGCTCATCCATATCTCCAATCTTTATTAATGCTTCTGTAGTTGCTCTAGTCCAATGCTTTCGAGTATAATGAGTGAAAATTTCTTTCTCCTTATCATTTGGATCATCAAGGCGTACTTATTGATTGTAACTCCTTTCTCTACTTGTTGATTGTTTGCAACAATTACCAATTTCATCTTCTTCATCCTCACATGTATGTGCATCAATAGCATGATTTGATCCAGCTTCATCCATTGATTATCTTTTTTACTTAATGTTGTCAATAATGACATCATGGAATTCTTTCTTTGCAATATCCAATATTTCTTTCAAGGTAAATTTAATTTTAGCATTAAGGACACGTTCTTCATTATTTCCACAATGTATAAGAAGAAGATGCCATGAGAAGCTTTATTGAAGATTGTTGCAATAATTTATGGAACTACGGGTTGCAAAGATCCTAAATAATCCTTAATCAATGCTTTCATATCTCCCTTATCAAAATTGGTTTAGAGAATATCACTTGTATCCTTTAACGCCACCTTCCCATCTTTCCAAAAAATAATGCCTTGTTGGACCATTTCATTGAACTCACCACAATCCTTTCAAAAATGGAAATCATCATCACACCAGATGCATCTTTGCATATATCCTTGCTTAAAAGTGGATTTTGGATTCATTGCAAAAGTCTTCTTCTCAAGCCTTGCAAGTTTAATTTGAAGATCTCTCATCTCGCGTATAAGTTCTTCAATCCCCATATCTTCTTTCTTTGATGTAGTTATTGAAGGTTGAACAATAGGTACCGTTAACCGTGAAATGGACAATTGAGTTTTAGGTACCTGCATTATTTTTTTTTTATACCAGCCCTATCTTTCCTCCTTTCTTTTTTTGCTAGCAATCCTACTACATCCTCAACTTTCTTCCAATTTGTTGTCAATCCTTCATCTTCTTCTTTATCTTCAAGAAAAATCTCCAACCTTTCTTGCAATTCTCCATCTGCTGATTGAAGAAATAATTCAACCTTATTTGGTTCCAAGGTTATCTTTTCTACTTTTGATAACCAAGAATACTGTCTTTCAAACTTCCTTAATAATTCAATAGCTTGCAATTTCTTATTAGGGCGCTCAATCCATTCCAAAAATGATTTCTTAGTGACTCAATCACAGTCTTCTAAGAAATATTCATCTCTCAATGCATGAGAGAATCCCTCCCAAGAGCTTCCAAATCGCTTTGTAACTGATTTCACATATTCTCTTATCTCCGATATCATAGCAAGTTTAAATAATAAAATCATGTCTCTTTCAAAGATTCAATTCAATTCCATTTCTTGTATATAACACCTCAAATACTTAAATATGTCCTTCCCGTCAAATTGGTCAATCTTGTTAACCACTGCTTGCAATGCTTTGACTGCCAAAGCCTCCTTACGATCCTTGCCCTATTGCTATTGCATAATTAATGTAAATGCTTGAAACATATTTGCAATGTTCAGATCTAGATACATACCTTATCCACCAGAAGAAGCTCCACTTGAAGATCCACTTGAAGCTCCATCCAAAGCTCCATCAATAACTACAAAATCCACCTTCTTACTTTCTTGTGCCATTAATTTCAAAAACTAAAAACAAAAGCCAATACCTTCTATTCCAAACTTTTACGTTGAGTTCACCACTTATGTCGTATTACGTATTGTCTTGTTTGAGAATGCACCGAGTACCTGGCTGTAGAAGGTAAAGTTGTGTTTGCAAATAATCAAGAAATCCTAATAGATTTCATCCATACATGAAGAATATAATTCAAATTTCAATTCAAAAGTGATCAAAAATACTCCTCTTAGTAACATCAACCATACATATATCCCAATAGCCTCGTTTCTTTTATAATTAAGCAATTTTTATTTTTCTTTACAAGCACTAATCCTAATCAGTGAGCTTTGTCAAGCTATAACTTTTAATCCGACCATGCACTTAGTGTGAAATTTAGCATACAAATATTGGTATAAGCCTTTTACATGCTCAAAAAAAATTTAGCTCAACCCAACTTACAAATTGTAAGAAAAAGCCCAAAAAGCACACTAATGACACTCGATCGCCAACTTGAAGATTGATGAAGAAACTCCAATGGTGATTTCTCCTTCTTTAATTGTTAACTTTAGCTCAAGCTTGGTATGTAGCTCAAAATATAAGTCTTCTATCACCATGCTAAAATTTACATTGATCCAATTGGTGGATCTTTAGTTATCATAGAAAGCCTATCCAACTCTAAACTGCCAACTTCCAACAATCCTTTGTATCAAAGCTCAAATATCTCCTGATTGCATCATCAGATTAATACAAATTTTTGTATATACTTAGCACACCCAACAATCTAGACAATATCAAATTTTGAACCATAGATGCTACACAAATTGCACAAATCGCTCAACAATGCAAGCCATCATTGTCTTATATAAAATCCAAAACACCAATACAAACCTTGACTCTAAACAGAGATTGCTAAGTCTTCTAAAATCCTATGGTAACAAGCTAAATGCCTTTGGAATCCACTTTAAGCTGGCTATTCAATCCTAATTGCCAATCTTCAATTGTTTCCAATTCCTGCCTTTGGTGATTGTTTACGTGGCTAAAGGTCTGATTTTGACCCTGTCTCATATCTGGTCACCCCCTGGGTATTGATCTAACTTATTTTAAGGATTTTTAAACTTAATCCTATCCTCAACTCAACCTTGGTATCTACCATACTAACTTTTTACTTCTCTTATCCTATTTTTATTAACTTATGGCTTTTTAAAAAATTTGTGAACTAGTTTCTACAACCTAGAAGAAAATTTTAATAACTAACTTTTATCTTTTAGCTATTAGAGCAAGAATTAATCTAAGAGGCTTCTATAAATCTTTTCTTAAGTACCTTAAGTTTCTAATAATCCAAGATAATTAAGTATTAAATAGAATTTATCCTTATTCATAATTTTTACTATATAAACGTGTTACAACAGGACACAGTGTCCAACTTTTAAATATTGAGAGATTTAGTAGAACAAGATTTAGAAGATTCACTTGCTATGTAAGCTTTAAAAAAACCAATATAATTTTCACAACCTTTAATTAAGAAAAGTGAAGATGCTACATTTCAATGCGAAGTATGATCATGGTTGGAGCCATTAGGAACAATAGCCAATCATGTAAGTCTCGATTCTAATGCTCAAGCTTTAGTGATATTACTTGAGCTTAAAAAGATGAATCCTTCTAAGCTTAAGATCTTGTTTGGAGGATATTTTGAAGGTTGCAATAAAGATCAGATCCTTGAATAGGATGTTTCAATAATGGAAGTACTAGCTCAAGGCCATAGGTGATTTCTTTGAGAACTAGTAGAACCTATTTGTATAAGAATAGAGAATAAAATACATAGCTTCATTAATATATTATATTTTTAATTTTTTATATATGTAAAAAGATTTTCAAAGATATAACCTCATTTTAGAATTCATTGCTAGAAAAAGAGGTGATGTTAATGATATATACTTCAAAGGTTTACAGAACCTTCTAAAATATTTTAAAGATTCTTGAGTTAGTGAAAGTTAATTGAAAAGCTTCCTAATTGGTGAAAGTAGCTCGAGAAGCTTTGTAGGTAATAGAAGGAGTTTGAGAAGCTTCCTAATTAATAGAAGCTACTCAAGAAGCTTCTTAGTTTGATGGAGGCTGCTGAAGAAGCATTTTAGATAAAGATATATATAGGAGTTGAGGCTAAAGAATTCTTCAGTCTTGACAATTCATCTTTTAGAATTCTAGGTCACTTTTTTTGGTGTTATTTGTATACTCATCTGGTTAATTCAAGTTCTTATTGATTTCTTCTTAAAACCTTATTCTAGTTTAAGTTTTTTGCTCTATATTCTCATTTTCTTCATAAAAATGTGGAATTAGTTGCAGTTGGAGTATGGTGAAAGAGTGATGGAAAGTTATTCTATTCTTGAAACCATAAAAGATAGTAAAGGAAGAAGATGAAGAATTATCCTACTCTTGAAGTCACAAGAGATGGTGAAGGAAGAAGATAAAGAGTTACTTTGTTCTTAAAGCTATAAGTGATGATAAAAAAAGAAGATGGAAAACTATTCTATTCTTTAATCATTATTTCTATAACAACAAATCAAATTGGCCCTTAACAAATCCTTCTTAAAAATTATTATTTCTATTAATAAATTAATAAATTATTTTATATAAGTTTTAACTAATTAAATTATTAGGAATTAAAAATTTATCTATTAATTGATATCTATGGTGATTTATCATCATCTTATAGCAAATGGATACCAACCATTGGTCTTTTTTACAAATAGCATTAATTAGAGATCATTGAGGATGTAGGTTGACCTCTTAATAATAAGTGGTATTAAAAATAATAGTTGGTAGTTTAAAATACTTAAAATAAGATAAAATGGCATACAAGTTATACCACTTGCATAAAATAGCTAATAGAAAGGCTTCCAAATTAGTTGTTACTTGCAAGTTACCAATAATAATAATTACCAATAAATGGCTTGAGGGCTTGATATATAAGACCCTCTCAAAGCCTTGTTCTTCATCTATTTGTCTATCTTCTATCTTTGATTTGAGCCCTTGGTAAGGGCAACACATTGAGGCACCAAAGAATTATATTGTTTTATTTGTTATAAACTTGTGTTATTAGTTTGTTGTTTTATATCCCTGCTGGTCCTCTTGGAGCTCACTATTAATGGGATTTGTTTCTTCTTTAGACATATTCATTATATAGTAGAGAAAAAATTAGTAAGGTCAGGTGAAAGAATCATCAAATTTGGAGTTGAAATAGAAAAGTTATGAAGATTTGAAGTGAGGAGATTTTTTGTTGTTGTTGCTGATTTGCCCTAGAAGTTTCTTGTTGCTACTCTATCCAATGTTATTTTTTGATCTAACTGCATTGTTGTCATGTGATTGTGCTTTTTCCATTCAGTTATATTATTTCTATTTAGATGTGTTGTTTCTATTCAGCAGTACTATTTCCATTTAGCAATGTTATTTTCATTCAATTGTGTTGTTTTCATCTAACTGCTTTGTTTTATCCAATTATTTTCATCCAACTACTTCTATTTTGTTATTTCTATTTAATAGTTTTTTTTTCTTATTTTTATATTTTTATCACTTGTTCTAAATTAAATCAAATAATAACCATTTTTTGGAAGGCATTATTTAAAGAGTTGAAATTACAACTACTTGATTAATTAATCAACTATTAAAATAATCATATAATTAGTCTCTATTGCCTTCCAAACTTTTTGTATAGTTATTTTTTCTCTTAAAGTAAATAGGGAGGAATTTTAACTCACATAATGAATCTATAGAAGACCAACAAATTAATAAAAGAGAGAGAGAGGATTGTAGTTTATCTATTACATAAATATAGAGGACTAGTAGAGCTTCAAGACCTCAAAGTATGAATCACTATTTAATATGCATAACTTTCTTTCCACAATAGAATCACTTAATATTTCAATGATGTTGTATTGCATGATTTTTAATCTAGGAATATATTAGGTACTTGATTGTAAGAATTTATTTGTAACTTATTGGTAAGACTCCAATAAATTATTTATCTCTAATAAAAAAGATAAATAATAAAATATTATATATATATATATATATATATATATATATGTGTAAATAAAAATCTCTTATATTTAAATAATTTTGCACATAGAGTTTTTTTAGGACATATTAAAAAAATTTAATAATTTTTTTTTTTTATAAAATCACAACTAATTAATTTTTGATAAATTAGATTCTCAATAACTTCTGAGGAAATCCATAATCTCTTTTTAAAACCTCATCTTTATATGAAAATTTTATTATAGTTTCATATATCTATTTTTTCACTTTTATAAATTTTTGGCTCTTAAAATATCTTTTTAGTTTTTACAAAATACTCAAGTTATAACAAAATCCTTTAATACCTCATTCACTTACAAAAGATTGATTTCTTTCTAAATTTTAAAATCCAATAACTCTTAATCCAGCTATTTAATTTTTATTAAATTTTTCTAAAGTTAAGATTATATCTTTAAGCTTTATCATAAGAAAATTCAATTTTAGATTCAATTGTGATCATTTGATATCTCAAAAATCCTAGCAAGTGCTTAAAATCCTAGCAAGTGCTTAAAATCCTAACAAGTGCTTAAAATCCTAGTTTATAGATACCTAAGCATTATTTTCTTCACCTCTCAAAAATTGAAGATTTTAATGCCACAAAACTTTTATATATGATTTTATAATATGAAAATACATACTTTTAGAATTTCTAAGCCAAAACCTTCTGAAATTATTTAAAATATAATTCAAAATACAATCGGTAATTAAATGGATCATTTACTATCTTTAAATTACAAGCACTAACTTCAACTTCTAATATCTTCTTTATCTCAGCTTAGAATTCATCAAGCTATACACAAAAAGTATAGCCAAGAAAGTGTTCTTTCCAACCTCAATTGCCAATCTTTTATTACCTTTCGTACACACAAGTTATATCCCAAAGAACAATAATAGATATAAATTCAATATTTTAAATTTGAGCATCTATATTTCTTTCATAAAAACTCCAAATCACTTAATTTTTGTATCAAAACCATAGCTAACAACCTAAACTTGCTAATCCTAACCTTTGATGTTTGAATTCCTTCAAAAAAAAAACTTAATCTTTAATAAAGTCTCAAGTAACCTCCTTGAAGCTTATTGGGCATGATTTTTGGCCAATAAGAATAGAAACTTCTATCATTCATCTCCATTCATCTCCATGGATGGCCTAACTATTCTTTTTAATACTAAAAATCTTTTTTTAATCCATTTATATAATATGTGTTCTAAATACCAAATAAAAGAAATAAAACAAGATTTTAAGGATCATCAATATCTAATAAAGGTGACTCAAAATACATAAAAGTTATTATCAATATAAAATCAACCTCAAAAGTTACTATCTGTCAAGGACATACTTATTAGAATCTTTTAGAATATTCTAAAAGTTTCCTAGAATTCTCTAGAATTTTACAGAGTCTTCTAATATCTTCCTAGTTACTAGAAGTTACTTGAGAAGCTTCCTAGGTAGGAGTATATATTGGAGCCGAGGCTGAAGAGTTCTTCAGTCTCGACAACACATCTCTTGGAGCTCTAGCTCACCTCTTTGATGTTCTTTTTGTACTCATCTGATTAATCCAATTCCTGCCAGTTCTTCTTGAACTTCTTGTTTAGACTTCAAATCTATATTTTGTGTTCGTGACACTATCAATATGAAAAAAAATAAAAAAATAAAAAAATAAAAAATATTTAAATCTTAATAATAGCTATTTTAAATAAATTCTTTTTAAAATAATATTCTAATTACAAGTTATAATTAAAAAAATCCACTGATATGGCTCTCACTTAGCTACATAATAAATTATATATTAAATATATATGTACAATATTTTCATATGGTAGCCAAATCACAATACAACAATGTCTAATTTATAAACTGTAGTTTGTTATTACTCTAATATTTGAAGCATGTTGACAAAAAATAAGCCTAGTTAAGATTTGGATTTAATCCAAGCTTACATACATGTAATTTAATATTATTCCTAGCCTACACAGAGAAAAAAAAAATAGAACCTTAAATTAGCTTGGATGTATATAACATTGATGTTTATTTGGCATACCAATAGAGAAGAAATCACATCAAGCATAAGTATGCTATAAGAAACAAAAACTTCAAGATCTTTGATAAGGTTCAAGTCTTGGACATATTATAGAATCAAATACTACTAGTGAATATAATGATTGTCACAAGTTGAAGAACAAAATCCATAGTTTGGACTAAAAGCTTAGTAATTTAATAATTTAAATGGCTAGGTGAAGAGTGACAACACTTTACATAATATTCAAAAGATAATACAAGGTTTTGTTTGAATCAATAAGAGTTTGAAAAAGAACCTATGTCTTTTTTAATAATCTTAAATTTGTCTCTATCATCATATCTTGAAATCAAATTCTTAATTTATATTAGGATAACTAAATTAAGAGCTAATAGATCTAAGATTGGAATCTTAACCTCTCTTTTTATAATGACTCTAAATTGAAATGAGGGATCAGATACCAATAGAGTTTTTAAACGCTCATTCTCCTTATTTTGGAAGATATTGCTAACTTGAGCTTGAATACTTGCTATTGCATTAAATTCAAATATAATATTATTTGAAAAATACTCAAGTATATTTAAAAACTATGCAAAAGTTTAAAAAATAATATATCAATTGGAAGTTAGAACAATATGTTTTATGAATAATAATATTAAAATTCTATACAAATAATAATTAATTTTTAAAAAGTTGTCACGGACATACTTCAAGTCAGTACATTCTAAAACCTTCCATAGTCTTCTAAAATCTTGCATAGTTTTTTATAATCTTCCAAAATTTTTTAGAACTTTCTTTAGTCATTTAAAATCTTTTATAGTCTTCTAAAATATTCTAAAACCTTCTTCAATCTTTTAGAACCTCCCATAGCCTTCTAATAACTTCTAAAGTTATTTTTAATATTCTTGAACTTATCTTAGCTTTCTAAAATCTTTCTCAATCTTTTAAAATCTTTTAAGATACTCTTAGAAGGTTCAATAGGACATAAGCTTTATTGTATAAATAAAAGTCAAGACCAAGGTACACCTTAATTTTGCTAATACAAGTCTTGGAGCAATCCAAAGTATTGCCTTATTCCTTCATATCAATCTAATTCTTTGTTCTTATCAATCTGATAGTTCTTTGTTCTTGTCTATCTAATTCTTTGTTCTTGAAATCATTCTAATTCTATAATCTTTTCTTTGTCTCTTTATTAATCTACTATCTTACATCTATGACAATTTGACAAGACTACCTAAATAATTATATTAGAGCTTTGATTTCTTGATAGAGAGAGGATTATTTCTCTTTTTGAAGATACTATTATATTCTAGAGGAGTGCAGATTATCTCCCTCTAGGCTTATATGCTTATTTGTTACAATTTGATATTTTTTCTAAGATATATTACTGTGTTGTAATTAGAGAGAGTAGATTATCTTTTTCCCAAGATATATCATTATATTTTAGAGGTTGCGGATTATCCTCTTATAAATTAATATTATTTAAAAATATTCTTTTTTAATATAGAAAATACTATATTAACAGCTTGTTGATTTTTTCTTTGTTAATATAGAAGTAGATTAAGTCATAGGAGGTGCATCCTTACAAGCAGAGAATAGAGTGGCAACTCTTATAAATCTTTGAGCTCTTTTTAATACTATACAAGAAGAAATGACATTCCTTCACAATCCAAAAATAAAATTGCAAATAGAGAAAGTTCCAAAAAAACTAAGCAAGAGATTCATAGTTTGCAACAAGACATTATTTGACTAAGAGAAGTAGGTGGTAGACAAGCTATGCATATAACCTCTTTAGAAGCTCCAAAGATTGTTATAAAAGAGTCAAAGGCTAGTATGTTTGATAAATTTGATAGAACAAGATACAACTTTTGAGGATTTGTACAACAAGTATAGCTTTATTTACAATTATATCTTTCTTGTTATCTGAATGGATTCACTTAAGTTGCTTTTTTAGGCATCTTTTTATCAAGAAGTGCTTGATCATAATTTGTTCTATTGTTAAAAAAGAATTTTCCAATCTTATATAATTTGGAGGCTTTTATAGAAAGATTTACTATTGTATTTATATATAATAATAAAAAAAAGGTAGTAAAAAAGAAGATTCAAAACCTACGACAAGAATAATATTCAGCTGCAATTTATGCTACAAAATTTCAACAATTTATTTGTGATCTTGATTAGAATGATAAGGCTTTTATGACTCGATTCTATTATGGCCTAAAAGACAATGTGAAGAATTTATTGATTACAATGCTAAGAGTTGAAAGCTTAGAAGAACTTATATCTTAAGTTATTACTTGTGATAATTGCCTATTTGAATTACAACAAGAGAAGCGATCAATTTTCAGCAATACCTATCAAGGTATGTCTACTACATCTTCAAAAATATCAGAGGAGCCATTAACATATTCTGAATCTATGCAAATTGATGTAACTCAAATCAAGCCATTAACACCAACAAAAAAGATTAAATGATGGCAAAGAATTTATATCTATATTAAGAAAGACCTAATCACAAGGTAGCAAATTATCCAAACAAATTTAGAGAATTCAAGGCACGAGGTATAATATTTGAATTGATGAGGTTGGAAAACAAACACATCCAACCACAATAAGAATCTTATGATTGGATACCCTCAAATCTGAAGTACCAAAAAAAAGTCTCTTCCTACCTCTGGATCCAACGTCATGTTTTATACTTTTTATATATATAAGAACTATAAAACAAGAGATTTTTGCTAAAGTCCTTTTATATATTGGAATCTCAATATGTTTTATGGATAAAGATTTTGCAACCAAAAACAACTTAGTACTTGTAAAGAAGATCCATCATACATTTATTAATAGATAAAATCTTATATTAAGAGATGTTATTGAAGAAATCCAACCATTGGAAGTGGTACTAGGTATCACATTATCATGTAATAACATGGCCATTAGGTGAAAGAAGAAAAGAATGATTATATTATAAAAGATCTCAAATAAAAATATTTTAGCAAATTATCTTGAAAATATAGATAATAGATAAGAAAGAAATAAAAATTAAAAAGTGCTAATATTACCTTTTTATAGAAGAGGCTTCTATTTATTTTGTATGGTCACAAATAAAATAAAATAAAATAGATTAAATAAATAATACAGATATCTTAAGAAAGAAATTAAAAATAGGTTTTAATAAAATTTACCTCAAAATTCTTAGAGTTGATATCCAAAGAGGACTAATTGTGAACTTGGATCAAAATCAAACCTTGAGATACAAAACCATATGCCTATGACAAGTGGAAAGTTTTTTTGCAGATTGGAGAGTTGGGTTAATAGGCAAACTTGAGAAGATTTTTTTGAGCATTGATTTTAAATGATTTGGATAGAAATTGGCTTTATAAGAGCTTTGCAAAGTTAGAGGTTATTTTAGGTGACTCTAATTTTGTGAAATAAAAGGGGTTTATAAATTTGACCATTTTGTGAATTTTTATATTATAAATGTGATAAATACATGTTGAACAGTTAAATACAGTTAAATACAAGCTTGATTGAACAATTTAATTGAAGGTTATTAAACTTTAAGTAGGTCACGGTCTTGAATATTAGATTTTGAGGATTAGTGAGGATTTCTCAAATATTTAGCAATCTATTAGCTGGATTGAGGTGAGAATTATTTATATAAATAATAGATTAAATTTTTTATTTGTATAAGAATTTTGAAAGCAATTGAATGGTGCAAAGCGAAGATATTTGTGTTGGGAGATTGATATCAAAGTTGGTAAAAGAGGACGGCCTACACTTGAGTAGAATTTTAAATTTAACTTCTATTTGGTAAGTTGGATCTCCTTCAATTTTTTTTATATAAGTTGTCAATTTAATTATTAAAAAGTGTACAAAATTTGCGCAAAGATCAACAATTAGATCATCAACCATTGTGGTTTTAATGTGTTGTAGGATTTAATTAGCATTTGTTAGGATTTGTTAGGATTTGATTAGAATTTGGTTAAAGTTTGTTAGGATTTATTTAGGATTTGATTAAGGTTTCATTAGGATTTAGATATGATTTAGGGATTGAATAGGATTTGATTAAGATTTGACTAGGAATTGATTAGGATTTGATTAGGATTTGACTAGGATTTGATTAGGATTTGATTAGAATTTATCTACGATTTGATTAGAAGTTGACTAGGATTTTATTACAATTTGTTAGGATTTGTTAGAATTTGATTAGGATTTGAATAGGATTTGATTAAGATTTGAATAGGGTTTGATTAAAATTTGAATAGGATTTGAAGAAGATTTGATTAGGATTTGAAGAAGATTTTATTAGGATTTGATTAGGATTTAATAAAAATTTGATTAGAATTTGATTAGGATTTGATTAAGATTTGAATAAGATTTGAATAGGATTTGACTAAGATTTGAATAAAAATCTAGTTGAATTTCTTTAATAGTTGAGTATATATGTTATTTTTTAATTAAAAATCTTACATAATTCTATTAGAGACGTATTAGAACTTCTTGTTGTTATTTTCCTTTTATCTTCCATAACCAGGTGCCCAATGCATTTTCAAGCAAGACTTCACATAATATGACAATATATTATCTTTATTATTGTTCAATGTTCAATAAATCCTATTGTCATTAGACTCTTTTGGTTTGAATTATATAATCCTAATATTAATTGGAATTTACAAAAGATTTTTTTAAGATTCAAACATCAAAAGAAGAAACAAGATCCTATTTTATTTCTTAGAGCTAAAGTATTTATGCATACAGCAAAGAAAGGGGCTATATTTGCATTGTATGCTATTTTAATAAAAGATCCAATAGAGCAACTAAAACAAGATATTTCTAATTGATATTGTGATCTTAAAGATATATTTGAAAAAAAAAAAAATCATGTCACCAAAACACCATTCTTATGATTGTGTAATCAAATTATAAGATGGAGCTCAACCTCTATTTGGTCCAATTTATAATCTCTCACAAATAGAGCTTACAACCTTATGAGAATATATTGATAAAAATCTAGCCAAGAATTTTATTAGACATTCAAAATCACCTATCTTATCTTGTTTATGAAGAAGAAATATGGTTCTTTATATATGTGTGATGATTATTGAGGTTTGAACAAAGTAACTATAAAAAATTGCTATCTATTACTATTAATTTCAAGATTATTGGAACAATTAGGACATACAAAGATCTTTATAAAGATTGATTTGAGAGGCATCTACAATCTAATTACGATCAAAAAAAGAGATCAATGGAAGATAACATTTTGTAAAAGATTGTCACGGATGGAGAATACAGACTAGAAGTCTAAACAAGAAGTTTAAGAAGAACTGGCAAGAATTAGATTAATTAGATGAGTACAAAAATAACACTAGAGAGGTGAGCTAGAACTTCAAGAGATGTGTTGTCGAGACTGAAGAACTCTTCAGTCTGAACTCTGATATATACTCCTACCTAGGAAGCTTCTCAAGCAGCTTCTACCAACTAGGAAGCTTCTCATGCAACTTCTACCAACTAGAGAGCTTCTCAAGCAACTTCCACCAATTAGGAAGCTTCTCAAGCAACTTCTACCAACTAGGAAGATGCTAGAAGGCTCTGGAAGGTTCTAGAGAGTCCTAAGAATCTTTTAGAATATTCTAAAAGGTTCTAATAAGTATGTCCTTGACATCACCTCTTCCTTTAGTTTTAAGGTCTCCGAGAAGCCATTTGAGATATATACTCAGAAACGTAAAAAATCAAAGATTTGGCGTATAGTCTCTGCAATATATTCTAGTTGTCGTTCATGAGGCAGATGATTCATGGGTTCTTATAGCCACTGGTAATAACCAACACCTTCCACTTGAGACCATACTTGAACTTTTGTGTCTTCATTGTGGAAGCGGCCTGAAAATATCGTTTCGCTACTACCTTCATGAGTTGGTTTAACTTCAAAGACAATCACGAGTGACCTGCTACTTGGTATTCTTTGACATCTTCTTGGTTCTTCTAATTCTTCATCTCGAGGTTGACGTCATGAGCTACTTGGTTGTGATGGCATCACTAGTGCAATATCCTCATTCCCACTAGCCATATCTAAATACACCCTGAGATTAGATATTTTGACACTACAAAATACAACAAGTTATGTTTTGATAAGACTTGGATCCCTTTTCTATTCATTTCTCCAAAAAAGGCTTCATCTTCACGCTTCGTCAATGGCCAATTTTAGATTTATTATAATATCATCGATAGAATTCTTATACCTTTTGCGGCGCATTGGTGAAATTTTTGGCCGATTCCTATGTTTGTTCATTAATATCATAGCTGCTCCAATGTACAAAGTATTCTAATTTATTCCATCTTTGCCATAAATCTAATATCTTTTCCACCTCGTATTCTTCGTGGTTTTCAATTTCTATACTAGGTGGCAGATATTGCACTCTTCCAAAAAAAGACGATTCTCGATAAGGCTCTAACAGAGAAACATGAAAGACAGGGTGTACCTTTATAGTAGTTGGTAACTCTAGGTGGTACGCCATAGGATTGATCTGCTTCTGGATAACAAATGGTCCCAATCTCCAGTAGTCCAACTTATCACATGGCCACTTGGTCTTGATATTCCGTCAAAGCAACCATATTTTATCTCCAATTTTGAAATTAGGTGCCTGATTCCAAAATTTATCCGCGGATGCTTTGTAAGACTCTTGGGCAATTTGCAATTGAAGCTTTAATGTGGTTGAAGCTCTGATAGCTGCTTCACCAATCCATCACCTATTGGGTTGTTATTCGTTGATGGACTCAATAGATTAAGCTTCAAATGATATCCATAGTTGGAAAAAAAATGGTGTTTTTTGAGTCAATCCATGAAGGGTGTTGTTATATGCAAACTCGATTATCGGTAGATATGCAGTCCAATCATCTTGCTGATAATTGATATTGTATTGTAAATATTATTCCAAAACTTAATTCACCCATTCCGTTTGGCCGTTAGTTTGAGGATGGAATACCAAAGAAAGCTTGATATCTACCTTCAATATCGTAAAAAGAGATCTTCAAAACTTTGATACAAATTGAGTTCCTAGATCTGACATGATATCATGTGGTAGACTATGATATCGATACACATTATCAAGGAAGAGCCTTGTTGTATCTTTGCTTGACAATATATTCTTACAAGGGATAAAATGTGCCATCTTCGTAAGCCGATCTACCACAACAAAGATGTTGTTGAATGAATTCAATGGTGGCAGGTCCGTAATAAAGTCCATGGAAACTAAAGACCTTGGACAACGCGGTGTCGGGTAGAAAGAATTCGCTTTGGGAAAACGTCGGGTTCCTAGCTGCTACTACAACTAGCAGGGAACATGAGAAGAAGCCGTGCAAGTATGTTCTATACTTGCACAATATTTATTCAAGCTTTCAAGTTATACTTGTATTATACTTATACAAGTCTTGTACAAATATAAAGTATAAATACTTGAATAATACTTGTATAAATACTTATATAATACTTATATAATCCTTGATATAATACTTATATAAATACTTATATAAAATAATATATAATCCTTGGTATAATACTTGTACAAATACTTATATAAATATTATATATAATACTTATAAAATACTTATATAAATACTTGATATAAATACAAGTATATATACTTATATAAAAGGTATAAGCAAAGTGTGTATGTATTCAAGTATACCTCAAAATACAACCGCATATGAGGAATACAAGTTATACAACAAGCTGAAACTAAATAAATCACTAAAAATTCATCCAAGGGTCAAATCAAGCGTGCTTATAGCCTATGGAAAGCCAATAATCCATTGTAAAACATATCAAAATTTCACAAATAGATGGCTTACTCTTTAAAAGTTATGGCTAAAAGAAATAAGCACTAAAATTTCCAAGCGAATGCAAAGGCAGCAAAGCTCCTCTTCACTTCAGCCTTTGTTGTGATCACTTCCCTTCTCCAATTTGGACATGCAATAGCTTTTTAGAAAGCTCACTCCATCATCTAACTTGTTCTAAAATTTCGCATACATGCCTCTCAAACTCCAGATTTTGTAGCTAGTTGATTCTACTCTTCAAACCCTAGCAACAATTTGCCCTCTTGACACTTCACGGCTCATAAAACTTTCATAAAAGCTCCAAATGTATTGATTTTTATTTTCATGGAAAGCTTACATAAGCTGCTATAAGTACCTAAAATATCAAAATGATTGAAGAGA
>JAWRVF010001620.1:0-55361 GCA_036785485.1 Physcomitrellopsis africana | reverse complement strand
TAATTTGTAATATTTTTGATGATTAACATTTACCACTTCTTATTTACCACTTATTATCATAGTATTAATATTTCTAACATAAATTAAATCTATCTTTTATTAAATATTTATTTAATTCTGTCTTATTTACCACTTTATAGTGATTTTATTTATTTATTCATTTGAAATTCATTTTAAAAAAGTATATGTATATATATATATCTTTGATTGAAAACAACTTCAACCTTGCATCTACATATACAACTAATTTTAAAGATCATTCATATAAAGTTTGAAAAGTGTTGCATATATCAGTTTAGGAAGTCACATGTATTTAAATGATAACATTTTAATTTTTTAATATATCTATCTATATATGAATATGTATATATATATATATATATATATAGTACTTTTATCAGCATGAGGGAGTCTAACTGACAAATAAATGGCCCTTACACAATTAATTGTATAAGTAAATAAATATGTTTTTTTATTTTAATCAAAATACAACTAATATTTTGTAACTATTGGGAGTTGATTAGTAGTGCTTTTCTTCTAAAGAAAAACCTCGTGAAATTCTGAAACATTAAAAATCACATATTTCTTATACATTTTGAAATTTAGCATTCTTTATCATTACATTATATACTTTTATTTTTATATTTAATCACCATCTTGTTTTATAATCCATATCTCACCCAAAAGCATGTATTAAGATAGAATCTTTTTTTTACAAATAAAAATAATAAGCTCATGAAAAATAATAAACATGTAATTTATTTCCTAATTACTAATAAATAAGAAATTTTTATTATACACTTAATTTAAAAATAAAATAAAATGAACAGAGCATTTAAAACATTGGTAATAAACATTTTCTAAAGTAAAAAGATAAAAAGTAGAAAATCACTTTAATTTTTTTTAAAATTTTGAATGTATTCTTAAATAGTATTGGTTTTTTCATCTTTCTCCATCCTTTTCAGAGAGGATGGGATGTGGTTAGCATTGCCAATAGAAGTCTGCTATCCAGTCCTATTATACAATTTCTCACATTTTGATTGAAAATAGGGAGAACTACCCTAAAGGGAGATTACTTTTTTTTGGTAATCACTCCATAGAGCAACTTCATAAAATTCCAATAAAAAAATAAAAACATGGATCTTTATTTTTTATTTTTGTTTTTTATTTTAAAGTTATATTTTAAATACTCAAGAATAATTAAGGTGTGTAGATAACTTTTCACCTAGGTTTGAAAAAAAAAAAAAAAAATGATGTTATTTTAATGAAATTATTTATTTACTTATATATTCAATCATGAAAAAAGAATGAATACTAACAAGAATAAAGAAAACAAATTGGTGTATTGATGATGATGATAATAATCAAGAATAAACTTTAAAAGATTAGCACAAGAAAGTATCTTGCAGTACTTACTGTTTAAAAGATCTAATTATGCTTTTATTTATCTACAAGTAATATCTTATACTACAAAATAATAATAATAATAATAATAATATTTAAGTGTATAGATATAATATTTATTGTTTAAAAATAATCCAAGAAAGAAATATCTCACCTAACTACTTGACAAAATAAGTGTTGCTCCAAAGCAATGATAGAAATAAATAAAATTTTACTTTTTTATCTCAAAATTTGTTAGATTTTTAAAAGCTAGAAGATAAAATATGGACTACAAAAGTGCTCACACTCATCTCGATAATAGTGTTACCAATTTGTGTTTTTTTTTAGTAATTCTATGAATTTAAAGCTTCAACCCCAACATTAGAATACAAGAAATATTTGGCATGTGGTGGCTGATACTTCAGAAATTTGTGCATGTTACTTTATAACTCTATTGTTTTTAATAGAATATTGTGTAAAATGGTGGTTCAGCTACTTCATTTGTTGTCTAATTCCATGTTTTTGCATCTCGAGAAGGAATCATGGGATTTTGGTTTTTAGAATAGAATTCATTTAGATCCTCTAGAGTCTGTAGCAGATTCCACAAACTAAATCGACGCACTAAATTTAGACTTGCGTTTTTATGATATGTGTATATGTATATAATAGTTATTTTAAATATTTGTTGGAAAAAGAATAAATTTGGAAATTACCAAACATCAATTTCTATTATTTCTAATAATAAGATATAGTAGGAAATATATGTCAAGTAAGTATGTAAAGATTTTGAAACAATGTTTTAGCATTTTTGTTTGTCTTTCTGTTTTTTTGTGTTTAATTTTTATATTTTTTCTCCTTTCTATCTTCTCATGATTTCCAATGGATAACAAAAAGATGTTTTTTTTTTTTTTTTTTTTTTTTTCACGTGTTTTCACATATTGTAAAATTTTTTTTTGAAAAGTAAAGTAAAGAAAAAGAAATTGTCACATTTGCTATATCCCCCACACAGAAATCGGTTTCATGAAACAATTATATAAGAAGTCTTACTCATGCTTTTCAAACAAGAACAGTGAATGGATTTACATGAATATTAATTTAGTACATAAAGATAATAAATGAATAAATAAATAAGAAAAAGACCACAAAGCATGCATGTTAAGCAAAACCATGAAACTATATATATATAGTGTGCACCTATTTCTAAAATCAAAAAATTAAGCCATCTCAAATTCTATTAAATTAAATTGATATTGAATATTTCAAATACTATATATATATATATATATATATATATATATATATTTTTAAATATATTTTTTGTATTTTTATAAGCATAAGAGAATTAATTTAAAGATCTTAGGGATCTTCATATTTAAGAGATAAGGTCAAAGATCACAACATTTAAATTCTTTGATTGGCTAAAGTTAAGAAGCCTCATTGAGTTTATATTATACTCAGGAAAGTTAATCCAAAGGTCATAAGAAAAAAAGATAAGGTAGAATTCATTATTTTTCTTCATAGCATGAATAGTTTGTTTCTTGGAATTTTTATTGGACCAATTTCAAGAGGTAAATTTTAGTAAAAATAAGAAATATATTATGCATTACTACAAATAATCATTAAAAATTAAAAAATATATTTTTAATACTTTTTGTATTTATTAGTATCAAGATATGAGCTAACATATTTAGACCTATAATAAAAGAATGATTTATTTCATTCCATGGCCTCTTCTCACTTTATACTATATCCACAGATTGAGGTATCTAAAAGAGTATTTTTCTTTACCAAAGAAGAGATCTTTGTTAGATTTTTACATTATGACCTTTTAAAGTGGGCTTTTAGATGCAAAAACACCTTTAGTATAAATTGAAGAAGAATTTTAAAAAATCCAAAATCCAAAAAATTAAAACCTAGAAAATATATAGAATATATGATGCAAATCTGAATTTTAAATGAAAATATGATAGTGTGAAATACACAATGCTATTTGTAGCAAACACTTTTTCATAATTTCTTATATATATATATATATATATATTAAAAATTAATTTTAAAGAAATTTAAGATTTTTTGAAATCTACATGAGATTAAACATAAAAAATAGACCAACTATAGCTATAAAAAACAGTGTAGAGTAAATCATGTTTTCAATCATTTAAATGCATACATTTCACAATCAAAAGTTATTATGCTTACAACATGATTTGGATTGTTATTTTTTTTCAAAATTCATTTTTTTTAAAGTCTTAATATAAAATGAAAAAATGAAAATAAAACACTCAAATGTTTTTGCAAAGATTGTTATTTTTATTTTGCAAGAGTATGATTAATTTCAGATTTTAGTTCTTTTGACAAACCTGAATGAGGTTTTATGCAAATTATTTTAGTCATATTCTTCTAAAGTTATCAGTCACAGAAAAAATAAATGTTTGTACAAATTATATGCAAAGACCAGTTGAAGTTATGTTTATTATCTTTATAAGTTGCATTTTAACCCCTCCCTTTCCACACAAATAAATAAATAAATAAATAAATAACATCCTAGGATTTTTTAAAATATTAAATTCCAAAAGTTGACAAGTATTTTTATTTTTAAAGTATTTTTTCTTCTATTTTTTACATTTCATAATTTATTAACATTTTATTTTTAAGCCTGTGAGGGAACATTCCAGAAACATGTTGATATTAAACACATAGTTTAGTGAAATAAAACTAAGAATTGAGTTTTTTATATTTATGTTTTTAATAATACATATCTAAATATTTTTGTAAGTGTTTAATCTGAGGAGAATTTGTTATAACTTGTTTTGATATTCTTATAAGTAGTTCCTGTTTCTATACCCATTAGAAAGCTTCAATTTCTATCAAGAATGTGTAATATATCAATACAATTGCAAAGGCTCTAATAATTATATCACTGAACTATCTAAACATTCCTAATACTCAAAGCGTATTCTAAAAATAATTAGTTATTTTTGTAGGAAAAATTAATTAAATTTCTTTAAATTAAATAATATAATGTATTGGCAAAAACCTGTAAGACTCTTAATTATGGTGGTTCCAACTAATGAATTTCAATTTATAGTAGTATATTAGTTTTTTGAAATTCATTCACTTAGGTATATTAATTTAGAGTGCTTCTTCTTGGTGTGCTCAAAATTATAATTTCAACTTCAATACCTGCTAAAAACTATTATAGAGATCTATTTTCAATTCATAAGGAATTAATGCATCTGGTATTGAGTTTTAAAATGCTTTTTATGCAATGTATTTTCTTGTGAAGTTTTATAAAGTCTGGTAAATTTTAAACTAAA
Source organism: Physcomitrellopsis africana (assembly GCA_036785485.1). Classification (NCBI taxonomy): domain Eukaryota; kingdom Viridiplantae; phylum Streptophyta; class Bryopsida; order Funariales; family Funariaceae; genus Physcomitrellopsis; species Physcomitrellopsis africana. The sequence goes on along the minus strand of JAWRVF010001620.1, from coordinate 50,661 downwards.
CATAATATGTATTTTTTGCAGTTGAAATTATTAAAACTACATTTCAAAAACTTTTAAAACAAAATTGTATTTTTTTTGATTAAGGAATGGCTGATATTGTGTTCATATGGTTTATTTGGCACATATATATATATATATATATATATACACACACACATACATTGTCCACTCATTGGCTCTCAAACATTGAATTATTTAACACCTCAATTTGAATGAACAATTTTTTATGCAAGAAATAAAGCTTTTTGATTTTTAAGATCAAGAAGAGCTACACGAATTACAATATTAAATATGGCTTTAAAGTTGAGAGCTGACCTTTAAAATTCAATGATAGACATTGATATAAGAAAATTATAAATAAAAACCATATATATTTATATATATATATTGACATAACCTTTACTCTTAGTATGAAGGTTGTTTGAGATCTTAAATCATAAAAGATAAATAAAAATAAAAATTTATTGGTTGGATGCTTGTCATTATATACATTTGTTTTGTTTTGTTTTGTTTTTTAATCTAAAATGTTTTTTTTAATAAAAACCTTGGGATTCTCATTTAGCAAAACAAATTGTGATATATTACTATAAACTAGATGCATCCAATTATATGATGTTGCAATAACTTAAAGAATCAAACAGTCCAGTTCTTATTATGCAATTTAATGAACATCTATAATTATTTATAATTAATATTGATGAGTTTTTTTTCTTGTTTTGCTATATGCAAAATAAAAAGTTGCTACAAGTTTGAAAAAAGGTGTGATTATCTGATTGATGAGAATTATGTTCTAAACAAATTTTATGCCCAAAAGGTTATAAATATATGATTTTTGTAGACAAAGACGTAATCAACGTGGATATTTCCTTTTCATAATTTAAAAATAAATAAAGTAAAAAATACTAGTTCGAAAAGCATTTCCTAAGTTTTAGAAGAAATAAAAAAACAAAAACACAGCAAAGAAGGGGAGTTTTTTTAAAAAAAAGAATTGTTATATAATATAAGTAAATACCCATGCTGTTATACTAGTGGAGTTTTGCCCATTATAAGCGAACTTTGAATCCTGTCTTGTTGCTTTCTTTTCTCTTTTTCTTTTTTATAATCTCCCAATATCTTACAAGGCAGAGGTGTAAGGGTACATAAAGCCACCAACTTTCCAATGCTAAGAATGACCTTCAACAACTTATTTTTATGGAAATAAAGTAATAAATAAATAGGGAGGAAGCAAGAAACAGACCAATTCAACCACTTACGAAATCTAATTTCTTAGTAAGTATAGTGTATCAAGGAATTTATTATTTGCATACATATCAATTGTCACTCCAAAAGAAATTGCACTTATTTAAATATTTAATAGCTATGTACAAACAAATATATATATATATATATATATAATGTTGCATAAATTTGGTAGAAATTATTGTTTAGTTCTAAAAAAATTCTGATGAAAAAAAAAGTTTAAAGTCCTTACATAGCTAAAACAAGTGAGATGGGTAATTTGTTTATCATAATATCACTAACAACAGTAAATGCCACCCAAAGAGCAAAAAACCAGGAAGGAGGAAGAGAAAGAGAGAGAGAACAAGAAAATAGAAATAAAAATGAAAGAAAACAGTAAGAAAAGAAACATGAAGAAAACTGAGAGAGAAAGAAAACCAGTACAAAGAATAGGAAGACAAGCACGAAGAAAAAGAGAAAGAAGACAGGACTCGAAAGAATCGACGTCGACGATACAACCCAGTGGACGTTACAGATGACTTTATCGTGAACGGAAAGTTCTTCTTTTCGCTGTCAAGCAATTTTATAGAAGGATATGTCCGTTATGGTTGAAAGGAGGTCGGAAGCTGCAAAAAAGCGAGGAGATGCTGCCGAATCCTTGCCTTTGAATGCTGGCGAAGGATATGACTTTCACCTGGGATCGATGGCCATATTCAAAGCGGTGGAACAGGATTTGTTAACATCTAGGCGGCAGTTGCAGAAACAGCTTTACGATTTTGTATCGTGTCGCCTACAGACTGGTGTGATCGTTCGAGCTCGTTTCGCCGCTACTTGTGCGCACTCTCACCGGTAATTTGAATCGTCAGATTGACGCTTGTTAGGCAGGATCGGGAGGCGAGGGATTCTCTCCTGTTTTTGTGTGTGGCGGTTGAACATTGCCGTCGCACCTCTACGTCTTAACTGGTAGAAATTGGTCTGCAGCACGACTTTTGCGAGTCCGTGGATTGTTCCAGGGTTCAGTGATGGCCGCGAATGATGACGGTTGTGGAGAATTAGTAAAGATTTTGAAATGTATGTGGCCGCTGGTGGTAACGCAATGCTTGAAGTCTTGCGACAGATTCGCGTCGCCAGCGCTCGATGGAGCCCCCTCACATCCTGGATCTGACTCTTAGTATTTTTCTCAGGTATATTACTAACGTCTTCTTCGTGATCGAGCAGCAGGTTGTACAAGATATAGACGCATTGGTGTAGCTTACAGTATCATATGTGCGGGATGATGTCTTTCAAGAATTTGTTTGACTTACTCTCAGCGAGTATCATACTGTATGTCGAGGTTGTTTGTCTTCATCAAATGCAAGCGTTGTAGAGGTTTGCGTTTGACTTGGTGAATTATCTGTCACGAAGTTTCATTTTTGTAATTAGGAACCGGATAGCCGCTTCAATACGCGGGCATTTACAGGGTTTCTGCCTCACATTGAATTGAAGCGAATCGCTAAGAATTTGCAACGAAACTCTTCGTGTTTCACTTCTTTCCTCTCTATCCTCAGATTGTGAATCGTACATTGTCATCATCTTGTATCTGGTGGAGAGATTCTGAATACATTGGCCGTTTATCTAAATTTGTAACCGCCTCCTCCAATAGGAACGAGGGCTTGTGAGTTTCGAGAATTCCTAGGAACAGTCAATGACAGAAATTGTTCCTAGGGACATTTCTAGGAACATTGAATGATAGACTCCAGATTTTTGAATTTCGCCGATGAAGTCTTCAGGATTCCTTAAAGCTGCCCTCGGTAACTTATGTTTTGAGAAGATGGAATTTTTGTGGCGGCCACTGCATGGAGTGCAGAAATATGTGAGGAGGATGTTAATTCCCAGGGCTAGGCTTGCTTTTCAGTAAATTGAATGCTGGGAGGCCATTACAATATCAGTACTGGGATTTCCGCAGATACTGACACATGAACATGCTTGCCGATTTGATTTTCGATTGCTGTCGCAATTCACGCTGATCGTGTTCCCTGTCGAAATTCAGGTAGTGAGTGCGCAATTATCCCAAAACAGTATCAGCTTGTACGCACGCAACGGGCGCTTCCGAAAATGTCAATCGGATGTTTTGTACAAGTCTCCGTAAAGCTAATCGAGTTAAGTTAGCTTTTTCAATACTATCGCAGCAGGAATTGCGAATACAAGTGGCATGGATCCTGCAATTGTCACGAACCCTCTGGGTGATGCTACTTCACTCTATATCCTTCTCTCATGTGGCTGAATTAGTGATCTATACCAAGGGCCGACGTCTGGTGTGGTTGAGTTACATGGGACCGTGTACATCATAGCATACATCATTCACGAGGAGCTCACAATCTACCAAGCAATGGACGCCGCAAATCCTACGATGGTGACGACAAAAGTGCCAGATTTTCCAGCTTCACACATCCTAACTGATCCTTTAACTCTTGTGTCGTTCACAACTGTGCTCACACTGCTTGCGGTGCCCACGTCCTCGACTTGGAGCAGTTTCCCATCAAAATTTCTTGTCAGTAATGTTTCCCCTTCTCGAGCGCCGTCCCTATCCGGGGTTGTTACTTCCAAGGATGTCGCCTTCACTCCATTGTATGTTGGTGGTGCCGTTGGCTCTGTGAGGGTGGCTCTATCCGCGATTCTGGCATGCATTATGTGTGACTGTTCACCATCATCAGAGTATTTCGGCAACATGGATAGAGGGGACGAGACTGGTAGTAGCTTCATCATGCCCTCTGTCATCGGCATTGACTCCTTTAGCATGGCAAACTCTAGCATAATTGCTGGCATGTCGCTTTCATGGACTTCAACAATCCTGTCGAATTCTCATATGAGGAGCTGCTCGCCTCCATTAACCACTCCAGTGACGATATTTCTGGACGGGTTCTGTGTGACGATCAAACAGTATGAAAGGAGAGATAACAAATGAGCTTAAGATTCTCTCCCAGATCCTTAACGTCAATGTGGTAAGCCTCCTCACTTTATTTTTTTCTCTCCTGGTTATCACCAGCGAGGTGAATTGAAGAGCAATTCTCATGCGGGTGTAGCTAGTCCGAATGTATTTCTTGTACGAGTATGTCGAGAATGACTCACTCAGCGACCTTCACTACTACCAGATTGCGCATTCAAGTTCCAGCTTCTCGTGAAGTGGAGGCCTGCTGTCTTGGAAATTACGAGTCCCGACTGCGCCAGACGTTACCTTCTGCCTCGATTACTTACACAAGTATACCAATCCTAGCTTGGTGAACAAGGATCTGAAGGGCAGCTACATTGTACCTCACAGGAGCTTCCTTGCGAAGGCAGCTTTGGAATGGCTTCCGTGTGCCGGACGTGATAGTCGAAGCCCTACTGTGACTGAGCACATCTTTGGCACGCATAGGTACATTACTCCAGAATATCTCAAGCACGGTTGGATCACGACCAAGGCCGATGTGTCTTCTTTTGGGGGTGCTGCTACTAAGATTTTGTCTGGCCGGGAGGCCATGGTTAGGGGTGAGTGTACGCGAAAAGTCACTCCACGCTCGCTCTGCCTGCGACAATCTTCGACGTGATCAGTGTCGACGATTAGATGCTGAAGTTGCATTATTGGAATGGGTGCTCGTCTACAGATCGGTGCTTATCCTCGCGACACCAGCCAACACTCGGCCAGCTTGGCCAAGATCTTTGTATAGTCTGAACCGAGTATGCTACCTGACATCAGTTCTGAGTTAAGGAAGCTGTTTCAGGCATTCCTGTAGTGAGATTCCTCCTCGAGTCACAGAAGTGCAGTGTCGAGTGATCATTTATTCCGTCGTGATCGTTTTAGGAAAGAACTCTCTGTACCTTCACGCCTTGGGAAGTGTGTCGCAATTTTTGTAATGACGCCGTGCTCGTTGCTCTCCTGTCAGGCACTTCAGAACAGGTGCGTAACTATTTGTAGCAGTGGCTATTGATTGAAAGATTTTCTGCTCATGTTCGGGAATCTTCATAGCCCCAATAGGCTGCCTCATTTGTCGCGCCTACAATCAAGCGTAGGGATAAGAAAGTAAAAGACTCCGCGAAACCAGCGCGTGCCCACCACGTAGGACCACCCAAATCCTTCGAATTACTGTACGTCTGGAAACCAACGCATGAAAGGGATGCCCATGTACTTGTATGAAAAGAGCCGGTCACTCGCATAAATTGCATGAGCATTATCGACTTCTTTTTGTTTGTTAACTTGTTTTCTACTGCGGCTATTTGTTGCTGCGCTGCTTCGCGCCTGGAATTGCTTGCAACGAAAACTCCGTGTGAGGCCCAGCACCAGTTGCGTCGTGACGACCCTCACGGAAGATGCAGGAGCTCTAATAGATGCGTCGTCACCATGAATGCGGTACATTCGCCAGATTCTTCGCAGCCTATTTAGTAATTGGATGGTATGGCCTTTCTGTAGGGCAGCCTCCAAACTTGATGCGAACCAACCAATTATCGCACATATTCCAATCTAGTCTTATTCATGTCCCTTCATGCTTAGGTTCTAAAAATAGAAATCAACCCGCCGTTCCCTGGAATGACTATCTCACGTACATAGGGTTGTGTCTCGGGAGAGGAGCAGCGGTGACACTCATTACTTGCTGTTTTCGGGCAATCTAGCCATCCGATGCACGTGTTGTGCTCTACGCTGTGTTGTCTAACTAGGAACACTTTTACAATGGGGACTCCGAATGTAAACACATTATGTCGAAGACGGCTGTACGATGGAGATTTTGCCACAGTTACTCGATTGACTTCGGTCATTCTGCTGCTGTAAGCGATTCTCTGATGAACGCTGGAGGTTATGTAATCCCTCCACACCTACCTCAGATTGTGCGATCAGAATGGGGTGAATAAATGTGCTCAACAAACTGCAGAAACGCAGCAGCCTTTTCTCATGTTTCACACAGTGCTTGAGCATTACCCCTCAAAGTAAAAGAACCCTGAATTTGCGCACTGACAGTGTATCAAATGTCCCCACAGGTGCAGCTTATTCTAAACTTGGGAAAGCGCCGGGTTCGTATGGAAGTATCCCCTGGATGGAGCATCTATTTCATGAAGTTCACGAAAATGTGTCAGGTTCTACGGAAAGTGTGCCGAAATTGACTAATTTTTTTATCTGGTAGACTTGGACGCGCAGGTTGTAGATTTCGGAATGCTCTTGTTGCATCCCTGACGGGAAGGAGCGCCCCCTCTGCGACCGGTTGAAGCAGGTAGGGAGAGAGACGAAGAGTTCTGTGGGCGCCCACCAAAAAGATTGGCGTACAACACGTCCTGGGTCCACCTTTACGTGGAAACGTGGAGATATTGGGATTCATTGCTCACGCAAGTGTCGGCGTCTCCATGGGCTATGTATCCCTGCACTTGTTGCCGCTTCCTGATCATTTATCCCAGTATTTGTGCCCCCCTCCCACATTTCAATCCTTTTCTCTTCCGCTACTCATCTCGAAGGAGTTTCTGATGCTTGGAGCCCTTTCACGGTTCAGGCCCTCAATTCTTGAATTCTGAGATGGTATGTGAGTGGGTTCCGCTACGTTGAATTTCACTAATATACACTTTTGCGTCTGGGGGATTTGTAGTAGTCCTGTCTCTCGATCGATCAGCACGTAACGTAGGGTTACTCGGTGATGAAAGCTGTTTGTGGTTTTGAGAAGAATAGTTCAAGGACTTTGCGTTGTTTTGCGAGAAGGCTAGTATCTTTGAGTAGAATGCGTGAAGGTTTTCGTTGAAAGTTTGCTTAGGATTGCATTCTTTCACTTCCTGCTCCAATTATGGTGTTTGATTGCGGTTGAATGACGAAGGTTTGTTACGTGTTCCTCCCCGTTCAAGCATGGGCATTGGCTCAAGTTTTGTTTCTTATTGCTGAGCAGTGTGGTAGCGTTTCTCAAGCGAGCTGTCTCTTTTTCTTGGGCTGGCGTCCTCTGCCTTAGGGCCGCTGTGGTGCCGTAATAGTGGATTGTAGTAGTACACGCATTCAGTTCACCGATTACGGAGTGTTTTTGGTAGTTGAGTGCTCCTCTAAAAGACATAGACGTATTCTCGCGTTCTAATTTAGCTCGATTTTTTTATTTTTTATTTTTAAATTGTTAGTCGTTCTCTTCTGCAGGCTTCACTCCCAGAGCAATCAAACATGGCCGCTTTCGAAGGCGAGGAGAAAGTATTGGCACAGGACGTAGAGTTGAAAGAAGATATCTTGAAGGAAGAAATGTCAGTAGAAGACGGGTTGTCAATTGGGAAAATGGAACATGGGTAAGCACTTGTTAGCTTTCTCGTAGCATACTCACGCCTGCACAACTGTGTAAATTGGAACATCTGGGCCATTCAACAGACAGATTCCTTAGAGCGGTACTGTTTTAGTCTCGTGAAGAGTAGTTCTGGGTATTAGCACTTCGCCATTGCTACTCGTGTTCCGGTTCATAATTGGGTCTTTGGAGTTAAGATTGAGAGGCGAAGAACCTCTGAATTTGTATATATTTCACAAGTTGTATACACTCATTTGAAGCCGGAAGATTTTGCCGATTGTACGAGGTTATAATTCTTTTACCGCCAAATGACTGATACTCTGGACTATGTAACCGTGTCTTAGGGTTATCAGTGTTAGCGGATACTCTGTAACAGTTGAATATAAAGAAGCGACTTACAAGAATAACAGACTGGGAGCACACGAATTTAGCCCGCAGGCTGACATGTGTGTGGACAAGAGCGTGTTCGAAGGTTTTACGTTAAAGGAATACAATTTCAGGATATTTCTAATTGAAACTGTTTCTAAGCAACTCGACCCTTTAAACTCCGGATGTTTTCCTCAATCGCACAAAATGTTTTGCGCAGATGCAAGCATTACAGGAGGAGATGCCGAATCCGAGCTCCATGCTGCAATGAGGTCTTCGATTGCCGTCACTGTCACAATGAGGCAAAGGTCTCAATGCTCTTTACCGAGTCTGCTTAATTTTAATTTTACATTTTAGCATTTGAAGTTTATTGAGTTAGATGCATGATAGTGGGTGCACTCCACTTGCTCGGTTTAAAATAGCCGTCTTATTGTCTGCTCAAACCTACAGAGTCCGTTGATTGTTTCTTCAAGCCGATTTACAAGTATGCAAGGGGTAGTAGCTGCAACCTTCTGTGTTTTCATTTTTTACGGCCAAGCTTTAAATGAATAATCGGGTTGTTACTTAATAGCTGTTTATCCTTGTGCAGAACTTCTATGAGGTTGACGAATCGAAGCGCCATGATATTCCAAGGCACCGCGTTGAGAAGGTATGGGGCACAGAGCCAAATTCCTCGTTGATTCCGTACCAGAATAATTTTGTTGTTGTTGTTGTTGTTGTTGTTAAGGGATACATTGCAGACAAGAAGTCGGATAAAGACTGTCACGAGTTTCAAATTCGGCAATGGCGAGATACCGAGAGAATAAAGTTGGTTCTCTCGGTGTGCAGGTTATCTGCTCGCTTTGTAATCATGAGCAAGATGTGAAGCAGGTGTGCGAAAACTGTGGTGTTTGTATGGGTGCTTACTTCTGCGACAAGTGCAAGTTCTTTGATGATGAGGTTAATATGCTCCCAACCTAAACACTAGATCCTATGAAGAGCTGCGTGAGTCAATAGTTTCCTCAGTTCATTGAATGGAAATCGATTCCGTTACTTTTACGTCTAAGTTTGATGAAAGATGTAGCATACTTTGTGGTACGTTTTCAGAAGACGAAGGTTTTCATATCCCTTTCTCATTTTTCTCCATTTTTCTGAGGATCTTTAATCAGTATAAATGCTGATTAGTGATTGATATTGACAGCTACCTTACGACTTCAGTGTGTTATCTTGATTGTTACAGACAAAGAAGGAGCAGTACCACTGTGATAAATGCGGCATATGCAGAATTGGTGGTCGCGACAACTTCTTTCATTGTGATCGTTGTGGTAAATCTCTTCCCTAAATCCCTCTTGTGCCACGTTCACTTCTCTTCCATTATACTGCAATATGAGACACGTGCCATACCTTGAACCTTGTAAAATGAAGTGTGTATCTATATATAATCTTCAATTTGATGATGTTGCAGGCTCGTGTTATAAAAATTCTCTTCGGAACGTACATCCTTGTGTCGAGAATGCCATGCACCAGAATTGTCCCGTATGTGTGGAGGTAATCGAACATTTAGTATTCTATTTTCTATTCTGTTTCAGGATGGGCTAAGAAGAAATTGTTCTACAGCCTTCACGTATCGGAGAATTGATATCATTTGGATATCAAGATTATTTGTCTTTAGCCTAAGGCTGGTTTTAGTGGAGCTCCAAATGCTTACAGTACAATGGATTGTACTGCAGTACCTGTTCGATTCTGTGATGGATATCTCCGTATTGCCATGCGGTCACACCATGCACCAATTTTGTCTCAAACAGATGAATCAACACTCTCAGTATGCTCCTAACCTGAGTCATTTTTTTTGGATTAGTTCCTAGCTTGGAGTTTGTGTCAACTTACGAGGACATTATAGAATGAGTGATGACCAAGTTAATGAATATGAGAAAGTCTTGTGTACTGACTGAGAAGACCTCTTCCACATTATCATCGTTTTACCTGAACATCGAAGGGGGACCGTTTTCCATGTGAGATATTTTTAGTTCTGGAATCCCGTCCAAGTATGATCAACGTTTTTATGTTAGGTCTTGAGTGAATCCGAAGGAGCTCCTTGGCATTTTTAATGTTTTAAGACCTTCAAAAGTGGGAGCTTACCAATGTTTCATGCTGTATTTTGCAGATATAGTTGCCCTATATGTTCAAAGTCTACCACAGACATGTCAAGGTTTTGGGCTCGACTGGACCTGGAAATAGCATTAACTCCCATGCCTGAAGAATACCGCAACAAGAAGGTAAAACATTGACAGCCTTAACGACCGTGTTCTTTGCAATGAGGTCTTACTATATGTATGTCATCCGGTCAGATTTTTTGAACTCTGCTGGTCATTTTTGCAGGTGTGGGTATTGTGCAATGACTGCGGAACAACTTGTGATGTAAATTACCACGTATTAGGACATAAATGCGCAGGATGCGGATCATACAACACACGATCGACGTCTCCACCCTCGTCCTCTAGACGTGTTGACAGGACTGTATCCTTAGTTGGATCATTGTCAGATCAAATGGGAAACTTAACCACTGTAGCAGAAATTTCAGCAGAGTAGATCAATGCTTCTCCTCACTAGTGAATAGGTACGAATTAGTTTGTTAACCCGTGGAGATTCATGAGGACCTATAGTAACCAACAGTGGCACAATCATTGTTTTCTCTCCTGGGGTTAGGCTCCTGGACATTATGCAGTGCAGTTTACGAGTAGGAATGGGACAACTCAGGAGAGTCCATTTATTTATCAACAAACCAGATTAAATCGAAGTATACATTAGGGTATTAAGTTTGGAGTGAAATGGGCAGACCAGGACTAGGATACAGAATGGTGGATATATTAGAATGTTTCCACTGATATTCAGGTACTAAGCCCAAGCAAATCGTGCCTGGAGTTTCTAGTCTGCTCCAGGGAAGGCTAGGGATCTGTGCTGAATCTGTATCAGATCTTATGTACAATACAGGAAACTTTCTTACTTTTTGGGTTGGCTGGTCGGTTGGGTTACCTCATGGACAAATCCTGTCACGCAATATTCTGACTGGATGATGCTGTTCTCTTCTTGGAAGACCTTGCACCGATAGAACTTTCGCCAAGCTTTAGATGCATGATGTGACAAGTTCTTCTGTTGTTGATCTGATCAATTTCAGGATAAGTGACACCCTTCTCGATGATGGCACACGATAGGGTAGATAATCCCAAGCACCGGAACGTTGGGGAGACTCCAGGCTATGCCACATCTTCAACAACTCCAAGGCTGCGAGGTACTACTCGGTTCGAAGCCACACTGCTTTAGCAGCAAATTCTGTGAGCATCATTTCTTCTCAAACGCAGTCAAAAGGATGTAGCAGGAAACTGACCTGAAACATGTGCAACATTTAGAGCGTTTCAACTCGGGACAGTATCTAGTATGACGTAGTCCAGCTGAAAATATCACAAGCTGAAGAGTCTCTTAGCTCTTGCCGTGATTGATGGGACCTTTGCAGGGAATGAGCAAACACAGTCGAATTTGAGTCTATTGGTCTGTTCTGCACTCCACTCTAGAAACCTGTCAACTAACCTCGACGTGGACCATTCTGTCACAATGCACTTTCTACGAGGTATTAGGGCCTTCACTCATAGGTGACATTTTTTCAACTATTCTGCAACCACTAACTCAATAATACGTCAGATGTCAAGTTAAACTTTAATGTATAGATTAGGGTTTTGGGAGTAGGATGTTCATCTTAGTCTTCTTGGATTCTTCCTACGATTCTTCTCATGAGGTCTATCATCTTGGGAGACTACTCTTGCTTTAATATTTTTGCCTAAGTTTAATGTATTTTATGTTGAAACCATGAATCTATTATTCACTGATATATGATTTTACGTACTTAATATGTGTGCAACAACAATGAAGCATTTTTCTGTTCAAGCAACACATGGGCAATTTTTCAAAAATCGTCTTATCATAAATGATTATGATGTATTTGAAATAAACAAATCACATAACAATAAAAAATTCTACTATTTCATATAAATGGAATGAATTGACTTTGAGTTTTGAACATGCTGTTCTTGTAAGAGATTATTATGAATTGAAAATATACTTAAAAGATAATCTAAAGCTGTTATTGTAAAAACCAAATATTACTTGTTGAAAGAAAGAAAGAAAGAAAGAAAGAAAATATATATATATATATATATATATGTGTGTGTGTATATAAACTTAATTAATTTAGTTTAAAAGTAGAAATTTCAAAATCTTACTATAAGAAGCACAATATTTAACATGTTTTGATATGCAAATATTTTCTGAATAAAAAATAAAAAATAAAAAATAAAATGCATGTATTTGAAACTAAAATCAATATATATATATATATATATATATAATTCCATAGGATGATATATAGATAAAAAATTATTTTAAAAATAAATAGAATTGAATCTTATGTCAAAAGCTACAATTATATTTTTCCATTATTAGCTTAATTAAATTCATAAAAAGTGTTTATAATAAATCTATTTTTTTTGAAATTCTTTAAATATTATCTTAAATCTGTAATGTTTGTATAAATAATAGTTTTTTTGATAATATATTGACTTTTATATTTTTATTAATAAATCCATGTAAGTGTTAATGAAAATTGGATTTACTGATTTATAAATTAAGTTAATAATTATATTTCAAATTAAATTCTTAAATGATAAAACAATAAAATTGATAGTTTTTATTTTTATTTTTAATTATGATAATTTCAGTAATAAGTTAATAAATTTTGATATGCTACAACCACAAACTTGTGTTCACATAAACTTCTTTTGGTGCTAATTGCTTTATATGGTTTAAATTGTAATTTTTAAAAAATATACATGATAAAAAATAAAGTGGAAGTGCCAAATTTTTATTGTTTTATATTTATGTATATATATATATATATATATATATAGATTTGTATCATAAATTAGATAGTAATATATTATTTATTAAAAGACACGTGCTTGTAGTAGTTTACTAAAGGTTATAAACTTATTATAAATTTGGTAGTTTTTGTTGAAATAAATAGATTTTTTAAAAATAAAAATAATTTTTTTAAAAAATAATCTATTATTTATAAAAAATTGGTATATTAATTATTTTAAATTAATATAAAAATAATTTTTAATTATAAAGTATATACATAATTTTGGTTAAATTTAAAAAATAAAGAAAATAAATCAAAATTTTATAAAATATAAAATAAATAAATAAATAAATAATAATAATAATAAATTAATAATGATAAAATATTAAAAAATTATTATTTTATGTATATATATATATATATATATATATATATAATTATCTTACATAAAAAAATTAATGTCTATCCTTAAAATTCCATGATTGACTAAATCCAAATTGATCATGGGTTACTTTAGATTTAGACACAAATCTGCTAACAACTAACCAGCTATTAAGCATTTGTAGCCGACTAGCCGCCATTTTAGCCAATTAGCCTTAACTTGAGCCAACTAATGTAGGTCTATGTATATATATTAAATACATCTACTACTACATACTACATACATCTATGATTTGATTCTATAATTGGAGCAACATATTCATATCCAAGTTGTTGTTGGAGATTTTAGAATATTGTTGTATTGTGGTTTGGCTACCATGTGAAAATATTATATATATATATATATATATATATATATAATTTATTATACAACTAAATGAAAGCCATATCAATAGATTTTTATTGGTAATAAAATGTGATTAGATTATTAATTTAGAAGAAGTTCATTTAATAAGATTATTATTGAGGTTTACACAATTTTTTTTATTTTTTTTATTTTTATTTTTAACAATGACTTTTGAGGTTGATTTTATATTGATAATAATTTTTATATATTTTGAATCACCTTTGTTAAACATTAATGATCCTTGAAATCTTGTTTTATTTTTTTATTTGAAATTTAGAACATGTACCATATAAATCTTATTAGAAAAAGGATTAGAAAGGAATTATTAGTATAAAAAAGAATAGTTAGGCCATCCATGTGAATAAATGGAGATAGATGATAGAAATCTCTATTCCTATTGGCCAAAAGTCATTCCCAATGGGCTTCAAGGAGACCTTATTAGGAATTAGGGTTTTTCTTTTGAGGGCATTTGAATATTAGAGGTTAGATCAGCAAGTTTAGGTCCTTGGATATAGTTTTGGTACAAAAATTGAGGGATTTGGAATTTTTACAAAGGAGATATAGACACTCAAAGTTGAAGTGTTGAATTTGTATCTACTATCACTCTTTTAGATATAACTTGAGCGTATAAAAAGTAATAAAAGATCAAAAATTGAGATTAGAAAGAATACTTTTTTAATTATATTTTATACATGTAGCTTATTAAATTCTAAGCAAGGATAAATAAGATATTTGGAGTTGAAATTAGTACTTGCAAACTAAAGGTAGTAAGTAATTTATTTAATTAGTGGTTGTATTTTGAACCATATCTTAGATATTTTGATAAGGTTTTGGCTCAAAATTTTCAAAAGTGTGTATTTTCATGTTGCAAAACTATATACAAAAATTTTGTGGCATTAAAAATTTGGATTTTTGAGATATGAAGAAAATAGTATTCGGGTATCTATAAACTAGGATTTTAAGCACCTGCTAGGATTTTTGAGATATCAAACAATCGAAAGCAAATCTATAGTTAAATTTTCTTTTAATAAAGCTTAAGGTTATAAGCTACACTTAGGAAAAATTTGATCAAAACAAAACAATTAGATCAAGAGTTATTGGATTCTAAAATTTAAGAAGAAATCAATTTTTTTTGGGTGAATGAGGTATTGAAGGGTTTTGTTATAATTTGAGCATTTTGTACAAGTTAAAGAGATTTTTTAAAATCCAAGATTTTATAGAGGTGAAAAAAATAGATATATAGAGCTATAATAAAACTTTAATATAAAGATGAGATTTTGAAAAGAAATTATGGATTTTCTTAGAAATTATTGAAAATCTAACTTACCAACAATTGATTAGTTGTGATTTTATATAGAAAAGGGTGTTAAGAATTTTCTATATACTACAAAAAAAAAATTTATGTACAAACTTACTTAAATATAAGATATTTTTAATAGTACAATATATATTTTTATAATATTATTGTATCTATTTGTCCTTCTTACTAAAAACAAATGACTTTTTGAAATTTTATCAATAAGTTATAAATAAATTTTCTATATCTAGGTACCTAGTATATTTTTAAATTGAAAATCATGCCACACAACAATGTGTTGGCCTTACAAACTCGCCATTGTTAAAAAATGTCAGCTTTGAAAGAACTAAAGATTCCAAAATAACAAACACATCCTTCAAAAGTTAGGCCTAAACTTGAACTACTTCAAATTAAATAATTTCTATTATTCTAGTACATTCTTATAAGCTTTCTTTGACTTTTATATAATCTATAGATAGTAAGAAACTTCATCTTAATTTTTATCTTGATTCTATATATCCATTAAAGAATTGATATACTTTTATTCCATCAACTTGTCTATGCTTTTAGGATCAACTGGTGCCATGTCATACTCGACAAAGAAGATACTCCAAATAATATTTATAATACTCTTGACATCAAAGTAGAACCTATTTTGAGTTGGATCTAGAATCATAGTAAGTTTAAGTAAGAAACTGAGTAAGTAGTGCTTGTTCTTTAGAAGTTTTATCTTCATTGCAATAACTGCCATCTTTGACTATGGTGTCATAAAACTTGTTGAACAACAATTGAATATGGTGTTATCATGGTGGATAAGAAGCAATTTAAAAATAATGGATTGAAAAGATTTGGTGATGTACAACTTGAATGAGGCCAAATTGGTTATAACCTTGGCAATATTAAGAAAATTACAAATAGATTTGAGCAAATATCATTCAACTTGAGAAACATTGTAACTTGATATTGAAACAAAGAATGCATCTATATCGCACAAAGCTTCAAAAACGTCATGCTGCTTGTAGAAATTTTTCACCATGGCAAACAATGAATTTCAATCTTTGCCACAATCAAGTTCTAGTACCTAAACAATATTTGTGCAACCTAATCAAACTTGGATTGGACAAAATTCAAGCCGCTTTGCATTGTTGTTGCAAACTTACTTCTACATCTTTTGAGAATTGTTGATGTCTTTTCTATTTTGCACAACTTTACATCCTTCACTGTGCTTTTGATGATATGATAAATACAACAAATGTAGAAATTTTCAAGAAGTGAATTAAGGTGTTTGTTATTCACCAGCTCTCTTAACAACTTCATTGTATTTGGCATTTTAGCATTGTTGTTGGCAGTGATATCTATAATGCTCAACGACACACCAAATTCATGTAGAAAATGGTCTATAATATGACTTGTGGTTGTCAAGTTGTGTGGATGTAGAAAATATTTAAATACCAAGACCGCCAAATGTAGGTTCCAATTTTCACTTACTTAATAGATAGTGATGGTGTTGTAGCCAAAAAATAAAGTGAGCTTAAAAGGAGATGTAATATCATCTATCAAACAACAAAATTTTGAATTGTTAGTAACAAACTTATCTTTAAGCACTCTCTTTAGGGTGTGACAATATATGACTTTGTAGTTCCAATAGAGAATCTTTACAAAAGTTTTAAAAGATGATTTTTCAACAATATTAAAGAATTACTTATCGTTCGTAGTTCAAAGCATCAAGGCTTTCAACACTTTAGAGCATTGGTCATTGTCTATGATATTGTACCAATCTAAAGCTTATATATTAGATAATGTTGTTTGCCTCTAATCGCAAGCAACAGTGCTATTCTTATTAATCTTATAGATAACCTTAAAATAATGGGCAAGAACACCACTTGAGATCAATTGGGTATACAAATACATGTTTCAAGCATTTGTCAATTAGCATTCCATGCATGTTGGGTGACCATTGATAACCTTGAAATGGCCCCATATCCAAGACAAAGATTTCATCTTCTTGATTGAATTTTATCCAGAAGAGAAGATATATTACAGTGCCGCTTTATTACTAGCTAAATTGTCTTTGAAGGCAACCTGGTCATCTTTGAAATAGATTGCCTTGCTAATCTCGTCTAATTGGTCATTGATACTAATTAGAATAGTAGTATAATTGTCCACAAATTGTCCTTTATTAGCCTCATATTCATCTTTCATATTATCTTTATATTAAATGACAAAATATACAATGAAATGTAACAATAAAATAAAGCAAAAAAATGAATACATCAACAAGAAAATGCACATATCAACAATTAAAAAAATCTCAAATATTAACCATATAAATTAATCTAGATTTTAACAAGATTTTAGGAAGATTTTAGTAGCGTACTTAAGTTGCAACTAGTTAACTACAAATTTTAGATAACCAGCTAGTTGGTTATGATAACTTGGCAATTGGCTCATTTTTAATTGACTAAGTGCCTAAGTCTAAGTTATTTTTTAACTTTAGATAATTTTTTGATTGAATAAATTCTAGCTAAGAGATGATTGGCTAAATGTTTAAAAATATTCTCATGTATAAATTTTATGAAATATTTGCCAATCAATATGTGAATTATTTTGATATATTTGGCAAAGAACATGGCAAATCATTTTGAGATATTTGGCAAAAATCATGAAGAAGTATATTTCAAAAAAGTTGCCCATTACATATCAAATTTTTACAATATTTGCAATGATATTGTGATACTGTAATCTATCTAAGATAAAGATTTCTACTCAATAATAAAATTATTTTTGGACTCAGCAATAATTTAGCTTCCTAAATGGATCTACTTTGGTATATTATGACAAATTGGATTAAAAAATAGAAGAAGATGGAGCCTTTTGTTCTCCCAAGTCATGCAGGAGGAAACTAGTGGTCAAAGAGATCTATCTGGTAATCTTTCATATATATACATATATATATATATATATATATACATATATATATATATATATATATATATATATATTTAAAATATTTTATTTGATGTTATTAGATTTTAATTTTTAATTTTTATATTTTAAGTTTATTGTATATATAAGTTGTATTTGAAAGACTTTGTCTGTAGTTGAGTATTAAGAAGCACAGACAAATAAGAATAACAATTATTACAAAGATATAGAAGATTATGTAAAATAACATACCATAGATTCAATTTGGTTGCAATATTCATGGGCCTAACAAATGTATAAAAAACATTGAAAAAAAAAATGGCATAGGTGTGGCCAAAATAATAACAATTGTTTTTCATTTGCATAGAACTTGAATGCAAACTTCTTCAGGAGGACCATTTTATTGAATAATAATATACAACGTTTAAGTGAGAGTGTTTGTTTCAGAAAATATTCTACTTGTTGCAATAAAAATAAGGATAGTTATGTTCACAAGTTTTTTGCAACCAATCTTAAATGTCATCTGTAAATATATAAATGGTGTTTTAGAATGCTGTATAGGTTTAATTATTGTTATAAGATTTGCGTTGTATAATTGAAAAAATACTAATGCTATATACACTTACATTTGAAAAAAACGGTATTATTATTGTTTCGATTATTTGATTAAATATGACAAAACAGAAAATAATCAAAATTGCTGAAACTAGATATTACCCACTCACCCAATATAAAACAAATTGAGTTAAATCATCCACAATCGTCAACGATCTTCATCCTCATCGATGCGCTTCATCACCGACCAAGTGACAGCTAGAAGGATCGATCAACGGATCGACTCCTCGGTCGCGTGCGTCCGCGCCTCGATCTCATCAGAGTTTCCATCAGCCATCTTCGATAATGGAGCTTTCTATGCTACTTCTACACTGCACGTCCAAGGTTCGAATCCCGCTGCCTCAGGAGAAAGGTAGAGTAAGGCTGCATCACTCGACGTCGAGAATCGCAACATCACTAACCGTGGATGACAACATCGTGCACGAAAGCTTGGTTGATGCCGGCTCTTACGACCCAACCACTTCAGGATTAGAAAATCGTGAGCTTTGAACACTAGCTTTGCATCCATCCCCATTTCCAATTCATGCTACAACTTTGAGCTCATCCCGAAAGTAAGAAAACCAGTTGGAGTATGACGCATCAATCACCTAGTAATCGGAAAGAGTGAATCTGAGAAATCCCGATGAAAAGCACCGACACTTTCCGCATCGTGATTCCGTGCTTGCATTCCTTCTGCAAGTAACCGGTCCTTCGTGTCTCTGCAGGTCCGACATGACAAACTCAACAGGTGGAAGGATTCTTCACTGAGTTTGCTTGAACAAGACTCTCGCGCCTTGTACACGCGAAGCACACAGAATCGGACATCGGGAAACTTGCGATCGAAATCCTGAGATCACGCTCGTTGCCTTGTGAAACAACCGGGCTCTTAACTTGGACAACAGGGCACAAGACTTGTGTACACATGGTACCGACACTGCATGTTTTGTGTTTGTCGATATCGTTGTTGAATTTATCCAGTCGCCGCTCATCGCATGTTTCTTAATTACTTCCTCGAAGCAGTTGTCTAATACCATTTCTTCTCATAACTCTTCAATTCTTCTGTTTTCCGGGATGTCTTGCAACTTCAAAAGTCATCAAAACACTGTCAGTTTCAGATTTTTACTGTCTAATGTGAGGATCCTCAATCCAGCACATGCAAGTGTGTATGTTGTATACTTCCTCTCCATTAGTAATCCATTTCATTCTAGAACTTGACTTTCATTTTTATGTTGATTTTTTGGTTGTGTCTATGTATACATGTGTAGATTTGTTTTCTAATTTGTGCATTTATTTATTGTTAACCTTGTGTTGAAATTTTTTACCAAAAGTCAAAAGTCAAAAGCAATAGACTAGTGTAACATGATTTGACATTAGGAATTGGATATATTTATTTTTACTACATTGCTAGACTACATTGAATGCAAGATAAGTTTTAAATTATCAAGTATCAAATAATACACATTTTAAAAATATTTTTGATGTTACTGTTTTTAAAAATTAAATAAAAAAATCTCAAAGATGTGAAAGAATTAGATTATTATTTTTAAAATTAAATTTTTTCTTTTAATTTTTTTATTAGTTTAAAATACAAAAATATTTTTTAAATTATCTAACATATAAATTATACAACATATTATTTTTTATTTTTTATTTTTAAAATTAAAAAATAGTCTATAATATAAAATAATCAAATCAATCATTTTAGATTTAAGATCTATCTTTTATTTTTTTACAATTAGATTTTGAAGTTTACATAAAAATTTAATGATATTCAAGAATATAGAAGGTCAAATATACAAGAAAATACTACAAGTATTCATAGTAATTTTAATCTTTTAAAAATATAAAAAATATATAGAATATATCGAGAATTTGAATTATTATTTGAAAAAAATTGTTGAAAACACAAACCATCCAAAAACATAAAAAATAATACTCTTACTATCTTAACAAAAAATAAAAAATAATAAACATGAAGAATTTAATGCTAATATTTATAATAAAGTGGTAAATGAATTTGTAATTCACAAAAGATCTTTTTAAATAAAATACTTTTTAATGGTTAAAAATATTTATATTATTATTTTTAGTACCATTCTTTTTATTATTTTTTCTAAGGATATTTGCTTTTTAATATATAATATATACTTATAATATGATATTTGCAAAAGAAAATATTTATATTTTTGTATAGTTAATACAAGTATTTTTTATTTAAGATTTTTATAAATGTATTATAAATCCAAGTGGTATTTGTTTTTATATAGGACAAATAAAATATAACTTAAAGATAATTAAAGTTGTTTTAAAGATTTAATACCATTAATTGATTTTTTAGTAATAAAAATATGCCAACCAATTCTTACAATTAATCAATAGTAACTAATTATAAATATATGCTATATTAATATTAGTAATATTAATATAATTAATAAATATTTAATATCCAAATATATAATGTATTTTATATAATTAAAAATGGATGTTATGTATGAAGGTAGAAAGCTTTGATACATAATGTATAGGAGATTTCATCAAATATTATAATATTAGATTGAAAGATTGATTCAAAAATAAAAAATGAAATGGATTAAAAGTACAAAATTTGGTATGCAATCTTAGCATGGCGATAAAGATGAGAGAAACAAAAGGAGCTTTTTTTTTACCATCTTATACTAAAAAATAAACAATATAACATTTAGACTTAGACTTGATTTTTAAACAAGATAAAATATATTGGTCAATTATTTTCTAAAGAAATTAAAAAATTTGTGCACATATTTAGCATGGTAAAATGTAGGATTGGATTTTTGAAATAATTAAAATGATAAGATTGAAATTTTCTACTTTTATATTATACATGATATAGTTTTGTATATTTTGAATAATAGTTTTATTTAATTTAAGAAATATAATGAAAGTCGTGTCATATATATACATATAATTAAATAATAAAAAATATAACTCTTGTTGCATATTACATTATATAATAGGTGAATATTTAACATGCATCCATCTAAACATGGAATGATCATATTCAATCAATTCAATAAATTTGTAGTTTATTTAATAATTTAATAATTAATAAATTATAAGATTAAACAATGATTAGACTCAAAGCAATTCATTTAATTATTCACCACCAAATTATTATCATCTAATAGCACATTAAAAATAATAATAAGTATCAAATAAAATGTTTAACATAATATATTAATATTTTTTAGTTTTGATGTTTGGTAAAAATAAATTTATAAATTTTTTTTATTATTAAATTTAAATGATTAGTGTACATTGTAACCAATGTTATGTAAAAGAAAGGATTATAAAGAGTATTTTAATATATATAATTTTGAGATAAATCAACACTTTAAAATAAAACATATTAAAACATGTTTTAACATAATATATTAAAGTTTAATATATATATATACATGATATTCCCAGATGGTATCTTTGAATATCTACATATAAGAAGTTGATGTCTTTGATCTACCTATCAAAGCCATATTTTAATTTAAGAACGTGCAGATAATAGCCTACTATGCTTCTACAGAACCAAATTGATGTGCATGTTCAAATCAAGTAATATGATTTTTTAAAATAAAATTAAAATTAACAATGATTTTAAATATGGCCCTTATCTCTACAATGGATCATGAATGTGGAAATTGACTCTTCAATTGAAGTTTCAAAGCTTTTGATCTTTTATTGTAACAAATTACATAACAATCAAAACATCCAACTCAATCCACAAATTTTTACATCACAATGATGACTTGCTGCTGCAAGTTACTTTTGTAATGGTTTAGTCGATTTTCTTATGAGAGAACTAAATTCACAAACGTTACTTATGTTGTTATATTTTGTTTTGTTGGATTACTTCTTGTGCTCATATCACTACCGCTTTGTTTGACATATTTTGATCTTTGTTTGATTGTGTTGAATATTGTCAAGTGTATGTGGGAGTTCAAAGCTCATGGTAATTATTTGCCATTACCGAGAATACAGAGAAGGAAGCTCCAGGACGAGGAAGTGAGATTTGGAACCCTTTGAAGTCGGATGTCCAAGAATCCAAATTCGAGATAAGGCATCCATCAATTCTCAAGTAGCCACATAACCATGTGATGGTTGTTGTGATATTTTGGTGTCCTGAGGCAGCGGCCATCTATGATGAAGAGATCATATACTGCTTGATGAGCATGTATATTCAGAATTTGGCTCTATTGCAAAAATTTGTGTAAATTTTTTATAACACAGAAACTTGGATTATCCATTTGCAAGACAAGGGTCGTAAACCGCATCTCCTTCAAATGTTGGCTGTGCAGGAATTGGTTGAGAGGTAGTCAAAGTTTGTCAACTTCTCCACATACTTGTGGGCCAGCAAAGAGGATGATGTTGAAGTGCATGTTGGAGATGAAACAGACTCAAGCTTTGAGGAAGGAAATTTCTCTTATGAGAAGATTTGTGCTTCTTCTGATAGAGCTTGCAGAGATTGTTCTCATGTCTTGTAATTGTATGAAAGAAATGACAATGTTTATATTTTGGTTTTACTACATGAAAATGCAACTGCTGATTTACATAATGTGAATTACAAAGTCCAATGTTATTGATCTCAGTTTATTGAATAATCCTGCTGCTTTAAGTTGAATGAATCTTTCTGGATGATTTTTTGAGATTGAAATGATATTTGCATCTTATGTATTGAAACAGGCTAAGCTACTTGCAATTCCTTGATTTATTCAGGTGCATTTTGTAGCAGTTCTAGACGTGCTGTTGAAATGATGAACATATTGCTGGTTTCTTTTGGTGAATTCCATGTGTCTTCAGAGTTGAAAACCAATCGTCAAAGAAATCAAATGGAATTGGGAGCTTCTTGATTGAAGCCATAGGCTATTTGGCTTTGGAATCCAAAGAATATACTAGCTCAAGAAGATGTCAAGTTCTACCATTCGTTGACTAGTACTTACAATTTCTTGCATATTCATATGAGTTTGAGCTCCAAGCAATACAAGCATGCTTTTCATGATTTGTTATATATTATGAACAATTCTTGAGGAATGTTGCAGCAATACACTGGCTCAAAAACCATTAAGCATTTGCTTGTCCATAAATTTCAAATAAGATTTGGTGATTTTTTGAAGAAGATGTAGATGAAAACTTTGATAGTAGCAAAGAATAGCTTGTTAATCTGCATTGCATGTTGGGACTTTATAATATTATGAAATAATAATATTTTGTTAAAGGTATCAATATTTTCAAATAATATCTTTTTAATAGAGAATGAAGAAAAAAGATTGGCCAAGAGTCTGTACAAAAAGGCAACCATGGTAAGTTTTAGAAGGAATTAGGAAAGGCATCATTCAATTTGTATTGTTAAGTTTTTGCAAATTTACAAGTGCATTGTCAATATTAGTAGCAACTAGCTAGATGTTGTCAAATTCTTTCTGATACATGATTTGAACTCTTATAGGACAATATTTTCTTAAGGTGTTTATAATACGGTACATATATGTAGATTTGGAAAAGATATTTTTTTATAGAAATATAGATTGATGATGATATAGTGAAGTATATTTGTTATCTAATATATGATATGATTAAATAACTAGTTTAGAAGAGGTAACTAGTAGAACAATTGACGGAGTAATTAAAAAAGTGTATTATTTAGAAAAGGATGAGCTATAGAGCTTGTCCAATTAAGAAACCCCTTATTTAGAAGAAGATAAGTTATAAAACTAATCTAGCAAGAAAAATAATTGGATGGATACTTCAAAGAATAAAACTTTACAAAACCAACTAAGTATGACAATGAGGTCCATTAGTAGTATTAATGATATAGAATAGGCATGGATAAGGTTTATAAAAAGAATTGGTAATACTGTAGGGTGTTAATATCCACAGTTGTAGCTTGAAGGAGCTTAGTCAATAAGAGACTTTTCTATGAGTATGCAAAAAAAAAATAGTAGATCTAGTAAGAAGAGAAAAGCAAAGGGTGGCATTGTGAGATTTTACTTTTGGTTTTTTATTGGCATAAGATTAAAGTAGATGGATAAATTAGAAGATTAAATAGGTAGCATATAAAGACTAATGAATGACTCTAGAATTTTTTAAGATGTAGGTTGGAGTGATAGTAGTGGATCTTGTATTATTTGAAAACTTTGATACATATGATTGTAGTAATATTATAGATATGCTTATTGAATCAGCATTGAATTCATCCATTGTACAAGTCAAATGTTGTGATTTGATCATTGTGAATTGTTGCGTTGTCGTACTGTAATTACTTACAGTATGTAAAAATTAGTTAAAATATATTATATGTTTATGAATCTAGATGTGTGTTAGAATGGTTAGTAAGTTAAATTAAAAATGGTTGATAGAAGAAAATTTATTTTATTTTATTTTACTTATTTTAATTATGGTATTTAAAAATTATAAGATCTAAATGTTTAGTATGAAGCCTTGAGAGAAGGTGGGGACTTAAGGATGAAAATTTAAGCTAGTAAGAGGCTAATTGGGAGGGATGAAATCAAGCCATGGTCGGATGAAGGCAAGGAATAGGGAACTTCATCCCTATTGGTCGAATACCATGCCCAATGGGCTTTGAGGAGGCTGCCCGCGACCTTAACAGGGGTTTTTGGCGACTTCAAAAGGGATTCGCAATTTCAGAGGTAGGGTTGTAAAGTTTAGGGTTTTGGGTATAGTTTGAGAGGAAATTTTAGGCGATTTGGAGTTAGGGTGAAGAAGTTATACTTGTTCAAAGTTAAAGAGTGGATTTCATACATACTGTCACTCTTTTGGGATTTTGCGGAGTTTTACGGAGGCTTTTGGAGATCGGACGGTGCGGTTGGAAAGGTGATTTCAAGATCTACGTCTATTACGAAGGAATTCTTAAGTTTTGAGTTTAAACGAAGGAGATATGAAGAGTTGAAGACAGCGCATCCAATTCCAAGGCAGTAAGTAGACCGTTTTGTTGATGGTGATGGGGTTTGCCATATCTTAAGTTTTTGGACGAATTTTTGTCTAAAAATTTCCAAGAAGGTGTATTATTGTGCTAAGAAGCTATACATCAAAGTTTCATAGCATTTGGACTTTTAGATTGTGAGATATGAAGAATTTAGTACACGGGTGTTTGTAAACAAGGGTTTAAAGCTACTGCTAGGGTTTTGGCGATATCTAAAGATCGATAATGAATCGACGGTTGAAATTTGTGGTGGTAGTTGTGAAGAATATATCAGTACTTCATGTAAATTTGGAGTAGTTTTGGACGGTTGGATTAAAAGTTATGGGTTATTGAAGTTCGGGAAAAATTCCCTTCCTACGGGAGAATGAGGGTTTAGAGTATTTTGTTATGTTTTGAGTGGTTTGAGGAAATTAGGCTTGTGTATTGGATGTAATAGCCCTATGGAGATCTCTTTTATATAAAATTGGGGGTTTTTATTATACTTGAATCTTGCTTGAGTAATTAGTGGCAGCCAGAAGCCCAGCGCTTTCTTGAGGCAGATTCTCTCTACCCCGACAGCGTGATCTTACTACCTTCCAAATAATTGATGTAAATATTGGTAGTTATTTTCTAAAGACTAAATAGATTTTTTTTACACATGTATAATATAGATAAAAATTACCATTGGTAGAAAGTCAATTCATTGTTGCAAGACTTTGAATTTTTTTTCAATCTATCAATTGAAATAGTAAATTTTAGACTAAAATTTTGTAAAATAAAGGCTATTTGATATTAGCTTCATAAAAACCTTCTTTGATTTTTCTGTTAGAAGAGCCAATTTTTTAATAGAACTTTATAAGGAAAGAGTTGCTTGATCTTAGCATTCTAAAAAGCTTAAGATTAAGAAAAAAGAACAAAGATAAATGTGTAGTAATGGATCAAGTGATGAGTGGTTTGCTACTTGGGTAGTTTAGATCTTGTAACTTTGAAAGAGAAATTATTAGAGACCCAGCTATTGGATTGTTATGAATATTAATTATGTTGAAGTTACTTCAATAATGATTTTAACAATCTAAAGTATATCTAGATTGGAATATTGAGGTGATAAAAGCGGATATTAAAGTAAAAAAAAGACTTCAAAAAAATATTGAGATTTCAAGCTTAAGTCCTTATATCTAGATTGACATGGTAGAATATTAGGTAGGTAGAATTTAAAGTAAATTATTGATTTCATAAAAAGAAAAGAGAAATAAAATTTAAATTTTATGTATGTGAGTTGATAAGGTGATCTAACTTATGATTGTGGTTATATTTATTTATATATTTAAATAATAATTATAATCATTACAGACAAGTCATTAAGATTAGGATTGAAATTTGTTATTGTTAGGATTTTTAGGATTTATTATTATTTTTTAGGATTTAGAATTAATACTTTAAGATCTTTTAGGATTTGATAGGAATAGAATGTGCTACCATATGATGGTTAAGGTTGGATGAATTAAAAAGAAAATAAAATGGATTAAAAGAGTGATAATTAGAAGAGTAGATTACAATGTGGAAGTTGATAGATAAATTGAATCCTAATTCTATACAATATTAGAATAAAAAAGCATTAAACGATTGTATTGAATGGAATGTAAGTGTGCTAAAGGACAAGTGATAAAGCAACATAGTAAAGTTTGATGATGTGTAGCAATAACTTATACTATGAATTATAATTATTATATAGCAAAAGAAAAAAAAGAAAAAAATAAAAGATTATAATTAAATAATAAATTAATTAATTTATTGAATAAAATAAAATCTTTAAGTTATTAAAAAAAATATTATTTTATAGTGTGTAGAGTATGCTTTTGCCTTATTAATTTGTTCTTTTAATTGAACATAAAAGCATGTATAATAATATTTTTATAATAGTTGTCACTTTAAATTTAGGCTATAATATAGATTTTAGGATGAATTACAATTTGGACAAGTTTGTAGTATTAATAAGATTATATTATGATTATAGATTAGAATAATGTAATGATTAAATATTAATCTTAAGATTATTTATAATTGAAGGTGTATTCTTAAGATGATATGTATATTATATATGATATAAAAGTATATATTTAGTATATTAAGGGAAATATGAGAATATAGAATAAATACTTTGAAGAGAAAAGAAAATTTGATATGCAATTGTAAATATGTGGTAAAAAGATGAAGTTGATATGCTTATAAAGAAAAGAGCATGATATTTTTTTTAGAGTTAATTAAGAAATATATTATAGTGTAAAGGTCTTTTCTATATAATTGGAGATAAAGATGCTTAATAAGTATGAAAAAATCTAATAATTATTCATAAGATATTGACACAATATCAAATATAAAAGGCATTGTATAAGACCTTGAAAAAATCACATACTTTTAATTTTTGAAATTAGATGGTTTTAAAATTTTTGAACCATTTAAATAGAGATTTTAAACTAAGAATTAAATTTGAGAAGGAAATCAAAGGATTATAGCCTTGGAAGGATGAAGTCTTAGTTAGTTTTATTTGGAAAAGCTAAATAAAACTATAGGATTAAAAATTAAACATTTTACAAGATTATTTGATTGATTTTTATGATTTAAGAATTGGATTAGGACAAGCAAGTAGTCAATCTTAGGATAAAAATATATTTTAAATATATTGATGATGCTAGTTTTGCCAAAAAGGTATTATTTTGTAAGCTATTAGTGGTCCAATCCTAAAATCGAGTTTAGAGTAGAAATAATTTTGGACCTTTGATCTTAAATTAAGATTTGTGATTTAAAGGATGGAGATTTGGTTGCCATCCTTAGAGATTTCTTGGCATGAGGATAAAGAGGCTCCAATAGCCTCTCTATCTCTCTCTCTCTTATTATTTTTTTTAGCAAAGTCCTTAAAAAATTTTCCCTCAAAGCATGTGGGATCTTTTTTTAAGGTGGTGGGCTATTTTTTATAGCAAATAATTTATAGTAGGGATAGAGTTAGGATTTGAATTTTTAGGAGGTTAGAGAACTTCTTGTTTATTTTCTAAAGAGCTATTATATTCTCTATTTAGTACTAAAACTAGGTAGTGGTAGCTATTTTAATGATATGTGGTCTGTTGTCCCTTAGATTTAAAGCTATGACTTTGAAGGATAAGATTTAGAGTATTTAGAAGAATCTTTAGATAGTCTTCTAGAAAAATGGTACTATTTCAAGTCAACTTTTTAAAGAGTCTAAGTTCACTAGAAGATAATCTATAACACAAGCGTGGCAATCATTTTTATATAAAGAGGTCTACTATCAGGCCATAGAAGTTGTCCAACTTTGAGGCAAGGTTTCTCCTAGTTCACTTAATATTATGAGCTGAATTTTATTAGACAAGTAGCACATATGAGTCTAGTTTTTAAAAAATTAAAGCTTGCTCTAAGATAATCTTTGATAAGGTGGTGGTAGTGGCTGTTTTATTATCAAGAGATCTGCTACTTTTGGATTTGAAGTAATAACTTTTAAAGAATAAGATTGGATGGACCACAATAGGTTTAAAGTTTATCTTTGAGAGTTCTATGTGTTGTTGAGTTAGACTTCTAATAAGCTTAGATTCACAAGATTTGAAAAAATGACAAGGTAGTGGTAGCCATTTTGGTGGCAAGTGGTCTACTATCCTTTAGATTTGAAGCTAAGACTTTGAAGGGCAAGATCTAGAGCATTCAGTAGAATTCGAAGATAGACTTTTAGAAAAAAGGTATTATTTCAAGTCAATTTTTTAAAGAGCCTAAGCTTGCTAGAAGATGATCTGTGACAAATGCGTGGTGGTCATTTTTATATAAAGGGATCTATTGCCAAGCCTTGGAAGTTATCCAATTTTGAGGCAAGATTTCTCCTAGCTCACTTAGTATTATGAGCTTAATTTTGTTGGACAAGTAGCGCCTATGAGTTTAATTTCTAAATAGCTAAAGCTTGCTCCAAGGTAGTGGTGGTGATCTTTGACAAAGTAATGGCGGTGATTTTTATGCGAGAAGATTGTTGCAAAGATATGAAAATTGAAGGTTCTTAGTTTTTTTTTCCTTCCAACTTTTGGAATATATCTTGAATGAACTAGTATAACTTGATGAATGATTGATCAAAGATGATAAGTAAATTTGTAGATAAATATAAATATATGAATGATTTCTATAAATAATAATTAGATGAACAAATCTTATAGATGATAATTGGATGAATGACTTTTAAAAATAAATAAATAAATATATACATAAATAAATATATGCATAAATAAATCTAAAATAAAATAAATATTAAAAAATCTAAAATTAAAAATATACTCTATTCCACCTCTAAACTTGTTGTGAAGTATTAATCTCATTAGGTGGTAAGAATTAGGCTCACACATTGAAAGAAATATATAAAAAAAATATCAAGCCTATCTTGCGGCATTGAAGTTTTTATTTAAAAAAGAAGACATATTAAACAAAAACCAATGTGTAAATCTATTCAAGAATATTGGATATATTATAAAAGGATGTGACTACTTAATAACTTGTAACAATAATAGGTTAAAGTGTAGGCTTTTATTAAATAAGTTATTTCTTATATTAAATAAAATGCTTACACTAGTAATAAATTATAAAGAATAAAATTGGTGAAAATTAGCTATGATTCAATTTATAAACAAAGATATTTATAAAAAACTAATTTGGAATTTAAAATATTATTGTGATATGATAAGTAATATGCTTATAAATTTTTTTTCCAAAATACATAGTAACAATATGTTAAGTGAGTTTGATGTTGCAACTTGTGATGAAGTAGAAGATAATGAAAAACATCTATATCTGATGTTGATCTTTGCACTAAAAGAAGAATAATTTCAAAATGACAGATTAGTAAAGTATCCATTACAAAGATTAAAAGACTTACGTGGTATTGAAGGTAGAGAATTGGATGATATGAAACTTTTATCAAATATTAAGAATCTTAAACTTATAGAAATTATAGACAATGGATCTTATGGAGATGTTTACAAATCAAAGTTATTGAGAATTGTGTGTGCAATTAAAATATTAAAAGTTGTGCATGATAAATCTTTCATCAAAGAAGTCTAAACCATCTCAATTTAATAATATATTTTTTTTGTAACAAAAGATAATATCAATAAAAATAATGAATCTTTAATATTAAAAAATTAAAAAAATTATTTATATTTGGAAATAGAATTGATGCAAAGAAGTTTAAAGTAAGATGTTGAAAATAAATAGAAAAGTATCTTATACATGTATAATTGATATTATGAATCAAATTGCAAAAAAGATGTGTTACTTCCATGATATGTATATTGCACATTGTAATTTGAAGCTTGATAATATTTTGCTTAATGTTGTTGGAAAAAAAATCATTAATAAAGTTATTCAATATACAATGATAAAAGTGATTAAACTTGGAATATCTAAGGTTTAAGTTGAAAGCTATCTAAAATCAATAGAAAATATTCATATTTATCAAAATATAGCATTCATGATTCTAGAGGTAATGAAGAATAAATTTCAAATAATAACAATACTTTTTTATAGGAGATATATATTCATTTGTAATGTTTTAAGATTTTGTCTAAAAGAGATCCATTTCAAGATCAGAAAAAGAATAAGATATTAGAAAGAATAGAAAAAGATAATGAACCAAATTTACCTTCAAATTGTGATGAATTAATTGAGCTCATTCAAGAATTTTGGAGCTTAAATCCTTTGTAATGGCTAAAGTTTGCAAAAATTTATGTAAGATTGATTGTGTTAAAAAAAATAGTTCTTAGAGAGAATTGTTGTAGCAAAAGCACCATACTTTGGTGCTTCAAAAGAAAAAAGCTATCAAAGTAAAAAATTATAATAAACATACAATAGATTGCCATTGTCACAACTATTATTAAAACATGAGATAAGAATGTATTAAAGTGATTTGATTGATTTTATTTTTTATTGTATCAAAATTTATTTTGTATGGTGATGATTTGATATGTGAATATAAGTACTAGTTTAAAAATCTAGATTACAATGTCATATATATATTTTAAAATTAATTCATAGTTTAATTTTTGATTATAGGTTTATATATTTATAAATAAAGTGTTTGGTAGAAAAAAATACTTATTGTAAATATCACAATTATATACAAGCAAAGTAAAGGTATTATGTCTTGTTGAAATAGGAGGAATAGGCAAGATCTCAATATTAAAGGTTGTATTGAATAATGTAAAGCAGTTATGATGCTTCATACTTTGTTAAGTACGTTGAAAGTGGTGGTGATTGTTATACAACCTTTTATAATACAAGAAATAATAAAAGCATTCTTAATCAAAAATAAAGTCATAGTTATGTTAGATAATATAAAAAAATAAAGAAAAATTAAAGATGTTGTATCTATAGATGAAATATTTGTTATAAATGGCAACAAATTGATTGTGACAACTTGAGATTGGAAAAGCCATGGAAAATTATACTATTGAAATAAATAAAGTAAATATTGAGAAACTCAATAAAAAAAAAAGTTTGAGGTTGTTCATCACTTATTCTTGTAGACACCAAGATAAGTTGTCCAATGAACTTATTGAGATTGACAAAAAGATTGTTAAAACTTGTAATGGCCTATTTTTTAGATTTAAAATTATAGGTTCATTTTTAAGAAAAAAAAGAGGTTGAGATGTTGGGAGCAAGCTTTACAAAGGTTGAGAAGAGGAAGAGAGTTAGATGGAGATGAAAAAAATAGTAACTACAAGATTTGGAATACTTTAAGAATAAGTTTTGACAACTTAAAAGTTGAAGAAAAGAATATATTCTTGGACATATATTGTTTTTTTTGTAATGATATGTGTTTAGAAGGCATGTTGAAAGAAAAACCATTGAGAATATGGACTAATATTAGAAAAAAAGATGTTAGAAGAAGATGTGGAATTTATATTAATACATTGATAAACCAATCATTGGTAAAAGTAAGCAAAGCTGGGATAATAAGAATGCATGATCAAATACAAGACATGGGTCAAAAGGTTGTTGAAACAAAAATGGAATATAAAGACATGCAAATATATAACACAAATATAGAGCCATTGTATGGAATTTCAGGAAAGATAATGTACTATTATCCAAATAAAATATATAAAATTAATAATAATAAATAAATATTTTTATCTAAATTTTAGAGATATAATATTTATTTATTATATAGATATAATTATATTATTTGAGTTATTTATTGATTTATTTTTTTATATTGTTTCAAAATTTATATATATAATAAGTATACTTTTATTGTAGAAATTCTAAACTTGAGTATTTAAATCATATTGTATTATACTTGGAGGGATTATATTACAATATTATGTATAACAACATGTTTGGTGAAGCTAGAAGTTCATGCTTTTTAAAACTTCAATTGCTAAGTTATAATTGTGATCTTAAATTTAAAAAATAATATAGTAAGAGTAAACATATTTTTAATGTAAATAAGATATTTTTTCAATTTAAAATTTTTTTTAAAATAAATCCATTACTTGCATATAATATTCCAAAATATTTTTTAAATAAAGAATTTAAAATATTAAAAGACAAAGATACATAAAAGAAGTTTAAGACATTGAGTGTCTTATAATTGAAGAATTTTACTTTCATTTAAGAGTTTCCAAGATTTTTTTTTGAAATAAATATATTATTGAATTTCAATTTAGAAAGATGTTTAGAATTGATGTTTTTATCCAAAAAATAGAATATATGATATTATTGACAAAACTCAATTTGAAAGATTGGAATTTGAAAAAATTTCCAAAATCAATAAAAAGCTTCATTTTTTGGAGAATCTTAATATGAGTAGATGCTCTTGCATGAGATTATTGCCAAATAAATTATGAAATCTCACTTCTTTGACTATCTTTGATATAAGAGGTTGCTCAAAATTAATATCATTGCCAAATGAATTGGACAATCTTATTCTTTGATTAATTTAAATATAAGGCAATGCTTAAGTTTAATTTCATTGAAAAAAGAATTTAGTAATCTCACATCTTTGACTATCTTTGATATAAGCAAATGCTCAAGCTTGATATTATAATCAAATGAATTGGATAAATTTAAATCCTTGACTACTTTTAAAATGAAGGGATGCTCAAATTTGATATCATTGCCAAATGAATTGAGCAACCTTATTTATTTGATTACTTTTTATATAAGCAAGTATTCAAATTTAAATTCATTGCCAAGTGAATTGGAAAATCTTAGATATGAAACATTGCTCAAGATAAATATCACTTCTAAATGAGTTGGACAAGCTTAAATTCTTGACTAATTTTAATATGTGGAAATGCTTAAGCTTGATATTATTGCCAAATGAATTGTGCAACCTCATATCTTTAACTACCTTTGATATAAGCAAGTCTTTAAGCTTCATAATATTACCAAGTGAATTAAGTAAGTTCAAATTCTTGACTATTTTTAATATGTGGAGATGTTGAAGCTTGATTTCATTTCCAAATAAATTTAATAACTTTATTTCTTTAATAAATTTAAATTTTAGAAGGCGCTCAAGCTTGACTTTACTATCAAATGAATTGAGCAATCTCATATCTTATCAAGGATACAAACTAAAATAGATACATAAGTTAATAAAAACTATGTCAAAAGAAAATAATAAGATAGAAATAAAGAAGTATATATATTCAAGAAGAAATTGGAATGGCTATTGCCAACGACTAGAAAATATATGAGATTCTTGAACTAGATTAGAAACAAAAAAAAAAGTTGAGAAGAATAAAGAAGGCTTCACTCTTATCTCTATATATATTTATCTAAGAACTACGTGGCGGCATTCTATAGGACCTCCAACACATATCAAACTTATAAAACAAGTTTCTTACATATGCGCCACGTACTTAATTTGTTCCACAAGCTACCAATATGTGTGACACATGGCTAGCTTGTCTTACAAGCTATCAATATGTGCGATATGTGGCTAGCTTGTTGGCCAAGTTTCTAACCTACCAATCACCTATAAATATGTATAAAGGTGATTCCGCATTTATGAAGCTTCTAAAAAGCTTCTCTATAAAATATTATCAAATTAATTTATTTTATCTACTTCTATTAATTCATATTAATTAAATAATTACTAGAATAAATCTTATATCCATGATATTATTCCTCCTTCTAGGGACGAGTTTCATGAGGAACAGTGATTATATGTTGAAGAAGTCTAGGAGACGTTGAATTATGTTTACCATATACTCTAATCTTTATTTCCTTTGAAGGTAGTTGATAGGTCTTTTCAGCCATTGATAGTATCCCATACTAGGGCAAGAAGACAACCTTATTATTTGATTATTGTTGAGGCCTTCATAACTTCTTTCAAAGAAAACATTTAGAATACCATCAGAAGTAATTCCTACCTCTTAAAGTATCACCAAACATCAAGAATCTCTTCCAACGTCATGATACTAAACACGTTGTATTTTGCCATCAAGTCGAGGAAGAATATATCGTTCTTGAAGATCTTTATCTCTATTCTATTGTCTTAAAGATTGTAATAGTCATAATATCTTGTCTAGTAAATCAACAAACGATGGTTCTTGAGCCGAATTTGTTGATTGTTGATCTTTCATCTTTTTTTCACAAAAAAATTCAAAAAAATAGCAAGCAATGATACAAAATAGAATGAAACCTCTATAGAACCTGTTTTGCTTTATAGCAAAGATTTTTATCTTGATTTTGATAGATGTCTTCGATGAAATGTATTGATTTTTACAGATACG
Source organism: Physcomitrellopsis africana (assembly GCA_036785485.1). NCBI lineage: Eukaryota > Viridiplantae > Streptophyta > Bryopsida > Funariales > Funariaceae > Physcomitrellopsis > Physcomitrellopsis africana. Next base: position 15,604 of record JAWRVF010001620.1, on the reverse strand, counting down.
TTTACTAGATTTTTGCAGATATATTTACTAGATTCTTGGATGGCTCTCATGTGCATTGACTAATATTATACCTATGCCAATATACAAGATATTCTAGTCGATTTTGGCATTGCCTTGAATCTAAAATCTCTTCTATCTTGAATTCTTCATTGTTGTCTACTTCTATAGGAGGTGGTAGCATTTGTCTTCTTCTTTGTATATCTACCATCTTCTATGGCTTGAATAGTGACATATGGAATACTAGATGGATCTTCATAGATTTGGATAGGCATAATTGATAAGCAAGTGGATTGGTTTGTCCACAAATTGAAAAAGATCTAAGCCTACAATAATCTAAATTATTGCAAAGGCAAATAGTTTTGATATTACGACAAAGTAACCATACCTTATCGCCCACATGGAATCAAGGTTGTTCCTTGTGATAGACATTTGCATTGATTTTTTGTCGCTCTTGAGCTTTCTTTAATTGTGCTTTCTGTCACGGACACAGAATATAGACTAGAAGTCTAAACAAGAAGTTTAAGAAGAATCGGCAAGAATTGGATTAATCAGATGAGTACAAAAACAACACCAGAGAGGTGAGCTAGAGCTCCAAGAGATGTGTTGTCAAGATTGAAGAACTCTTCAGCCTCGACTCCAATATATACTCCTACCTAGGAAGCTTCTCAAGCAACTTCTGCCAATTAGGAAGCTTTTTAAGCAACTTCTACTAATTAGGAAACTTTTCAAGCAACTTTTGCTATCTAGGAAGCTTCTTAAGTAGCTTCTATCAACTGGGAAGTTTTTCTATCAACTTGGAAGATGTTAGAAGGTTTTGGAGAATTCTAGGATCTTTTTAGAATGTTCTAGAAGATTGTAATAAGTTTGTCCTTGACATCACCTCCTCTTCTAGCTTCGAGGTCTCCAAGAAGCCATTTGAGATGTATACTCAGAAACATAGGAAATCAAAAATTTGTCGCATAGTCTCCGCAATATACTCCAGCTGTCGTTCACGAGGCATATGATTCATGGGCCCTTGTAGCCACCGGTAATAACCAACACCTTCCACTTGAGACCATGCTTGAATTTTTGTATCTTCATTGTGAAAACGACTTGAAAATATTCCTTCGCTACTACTTGCATGAGCTGATTCAACTTCAAAGACAATTACAAGTGACGTGCTGCTTGGTATTCTTCGACATCTTCTTGGCTCTTCTAATTCTTTATCTTGAGGTCAATGCCATGAGCTACTCAGTTGAGATGGTACCAGTAGTACAATATCTACATTCTTACTAGCCATATCTAAATACACCTTGATATTAGATATTTTGATACTACGAAATACAACAAATTATATTTTGATAAGACCTGGATCCCTTTTCTATTTATTTCTCCAGAGAAGGTTTCATCTTCACGCTTCGTTAATGGCTAATTTTTTATTTATTAGGATATCGTCCATGGAATTTCCGTACCTTTTGCGACGCATTGGCAAGATTTTTGGCCGGTTCCCATGTTTGTTCATTAATATCGTAGCCGCTCCAATGCACAAAGTACTCTAATTTATTCCATCTTTGCCGTGAATCTAGTATCTTTTCCACCTCATATTCTTTGTTGTTTTCAATTTCTATACTAGGTGGCAGACATTGCACTCTTCCAAGAAAAGATGATTCTCGATAAGGCTCTAACAGAGAAACATGAAAGACAAGGTGTACCTTCATAGCAACTAGTAACTCTAAGTGGTACGCCACAAGATTGATTTATTTTTGGATAACAAATGGTCTCAATCTCTGGTATTTCAACTTATCACATGGCCGCTTGGTATTGATATTCCGTCGAAGCAGCCATATTTTATCTTTAATTTTGAAATTAAATATGTGATTCCAAAATTTATCCATAGATGCTTTATAAGACTCTTGGATAATTTGTAATTGAAGCTTCAATGTGGTTTGAAGCTCTGATAGTTGCAGCACCAATCCTTCAGTTGCTGGGTTGTTATTTGCTAAGGCACTCAATAGATTAAGCTTTGGATGGTACCCATAGTTGGAAAAGAATGTTGTTTTTTGAGACGATCCATGAAGGGTGTTGTTATATGCAAACTCGGCTAGCAGTAGATATGCAGTCCAATCATCTTGTTGATAGTTGATGCTACATCGTAAATACTGTTCCAAAACTTGATTCACCCATTCTATTTGGCCGTCAGTTTGAGGATGGAATGCCGAAGAAAGCTTGATGTCCACCTTCAATATTTTAAAAAAAGATCTCTAAAACTTTGATACAAATTCGGTTCCTCGATCCAACACAATATCATCTGAAAGACCATGATATCAATACACATTATCAAAGAAGAGCCATGCTATATCTTTACTTGACGATGTCTTCTTGCAAGGAATAAAATGTGCCATCTTTGTAAGTCGATCCACCACAACAAAGATGCTGTCAAATGAGTTCAATGGCGGCAGATCTATAATAAAGTTCATAGAAACTAAAGACCATGTACGACGCGGAATAGGCAATGGTTGTAGAAGTTCATAAAGGCGATGCTGAGGATTCTTGGATCTTGAACAAATGTCACAAGAGGACAAAATCTTTCACTTTCTTCCATATTTGGGACCAACAAAAATCTCGAGAAATGAGTTTCAAGGTCTTGTTGAATCCGAAATGTATCGCAATTAGAAAGTCATGACAAGATTGAAGGACTTAAAGTCGTGTTGGTCCTTTTGGGATATACAGCCGCTCCTCAAAGTATAAGAGATCTCCTTCAATCTTAAATTTGTCATTATCAATACGCTGTTGTGTTGTGGTTTGGCTACTATATGAAAAAATTGTATATGTATATTTAATGTACAATTTACTACTTAGCTAAATGAAAGTCATATCAATGGATTTTATTGGTTATAGGATGTGATTAGGTTGCTAGTTTAGAAAGGATATATTAAAAAGATTATTATTAAGGTTTATACAACCTTATTTTCTTTTTAGTAGTGACTTTTGAAGTTAATTTTATATTGATAGTAACTTGTATATATCTTAAGTCACCTATGTTAGACATTGGTGATCCTTAAGATCTTATTTATTTCTTTTATTTGGTGCTTAAAGCACCAAGTATGTAAATCTTATAAGAAGAAAGGTTAGTGTAAAAAGGGTAGTTTGGCCATCCATGATGAATAGAGGTGGATGATAGAAATCTCTATTCTAATTGGCCAAAAATCATGCCCAATGGGCTTTAAGGAGGCTACCCGAGGGTTTATTAGGAATTAGGGTTTGTTTTTCGAGAGGAGTCGAACATCAGAGGCTAGGATCATAAGGTTTAGGTTTTTGGATCTGGTTTACGTGCAAATTTTGTGTGATTTGCACTTTTTATGAAGACGTTATAGGCACCCAAAGTTGAGGTGTTGATTTTGGACCTACTGTCACTCTTTTGAGTATAACTCGCGCATACAGAAAGCAATCGAGGATCGGTCACTGGGATTGGAGAGAGCACTTTCACAGCTACAATTTTTATGTATGGCTTGATTAAATCCAAGCTAGGATGAAGGAGATATTGGAAGTTGAAGTCAGTGCTTATAAACTTAAGGGAAGTAAGTGACCCGCTTACATAGTGGTTACATTTTGAGTAATATCTAATGCAATTTGATAGATTTTTGGCTCAAAATTTTCAAGAGTGTATATACTTATGTCACAAGACTATAAGCAAAACTTTTGTGGCATTACAATTTTGGATTTGTGAGATATAAGGAAAATAGTGCTCTAGTGTCTCTGAGCTAGGGTTTTAAATACCTGCTAGGGATTTTGAGATTTCAGACGATTGGAAACGAATTTACGATTGATTCTTTCTTGTGGTGAAATTTAAGAGATTTATCTACACTTTGAACTAAATTTTATAGAAACTAAACGGTTGGATTAAGAGTTATTGGACTCTAAAGTTTAGTAAGAAATTAGTTTTTATGGGTGAATAAAGTTTTGAAGGTTTTTTGTGGAAATTTGAACCCTTTTTGTACAAACCTACTTGAATACAAAAGGGTTTATATACATAACTTCTCTTTTATGAGATTTTTGTATTATTTGTCCTTTTTACTGAGGACAAACCACCTCTTGGTTTTTGCCATCAAATTTCAAATAAACTCTCCACAGCCAGGTATCCAGTGTATTCCCAGATAGAAGGCCACGTCATACGACAACGCTGCTTGATATCAAAGACTATTGAATCTTCAATGGTTGCAGTACGTACTTGATTGAGGAAGTCGGCATCAATTGACACAATAGCAGCACAAATCCTGAATTGCTCTGGCTTTAACAATGTCATACACTGTTCATCAAGCGCTCCTTCTCCAACCTTCAACGCAAGATATGATCTTCTTGATAAGGCATTGGATAGTCCTCACTGCTTTCCAAGCTAATAAGTAATAACGAAGTCAAACCTAGATAGCAATATATTCCATCGAGCTTGACGACGGTTTAGAACCCTAGCCGACATGAAATATTCCAAATTCTTGTGATCCGTATATATGGTCATTGGATGTGTAACTCCTTCGAGGAAGTGACGCCACTCTTGGAAAGAATCTACTATAGCAAGGAGTTCATTATTTTGAATCTCATAGTTGATCTCAGCCGTAGAAAACTTCCGTGAATAGAATGCAACCGGTATCGGGGTAGAGAGAATTTGCCTTAAGAAAGCGCTGGGCTTCTAGCTGTCACTAATTTCTCAATCAAGCTTCAAAAATGAAGAAAACTCAAAGTTTATATATATATATTTTTCCTTTTTGAGAAATTACATCAAATACATAAGCCTCAAGTAACTAACAACATCCAAAGTGTGATAAAATCCTCTAAAACCTTATATATCTTTATGTGGAAATTTTTCCAAACTTCAACATCTCATATCTCCTGATCCGACCGTCCAAACATAGTAAAATTTTTCATGAAGTACTGATGTATTTTTATCAACCTATACAACAATTTTCAACTGCAAATTCATTGCGGATCTTGAGATATCTTGAAAACCCTAACAGTCGCTTCAAACCCTTGTCTTTATACACCCGCATACAAATTTCTTCATATCTCACAAACTATAAGCTCAAATTCCATAAAATTTGTATGTATAGCTTCTTAACACAAAATTTCACATTCTCCAAGAAGTTTGAGCCAAAATTTCGTCTGAAAACTCAAGTTATGGCTCAAAGCATAACTATTAACAACACGGTGTGCTTACTGCCTTGGAATTGGATGCGCTGTCTTCAACTCTTCATATCTCCTTCGTCTAAACTCAAAACTTAAGAATTCCTTCGTAATAGACGTAGATCTTGAAATCACCTTTCCAACCGCACCGTCCGATCTCCAAAAGCCTCCGTAAACTCCGCGAAATCCCAAAAGAGTGACAGTATGTATGAAATCCACTCTTTAACTTTGAACAAGTATAACTTCTTCACCCTAACTCCAAATCGCCTAAAATTTCCTCTCAAAACTATACCCAAAACCCTAAACTTTACAACCCTACCTCTGAAATTGCAAAATCCCTTTTTGAAGTCGCCGAAAACCCTTGTTAAGGTCGCAGGCAGCCTCCTCAAAGCCCATTGGACATGGTATTTGACCAATAGGGATGAAGTTTCCTATTCCTTGCCTTCATCCGACTATGGCTTGATTTCATCCCTCCCAATTAGCCTCTTATTAGCTTAAATTTTCATCCTTAAATCCCCACCTTTTCTCAAGGCTTCATACTAAACATTTAGATCTTATAATTTTTAAATACCATAATTAAAATAAGTAAAATAAAATAAAATAAAATTTCTTCTATCAACCATTTTTAATTTAACTTACTAACCATTCTAACACACATCTAGATTCATAAACATATAATATATTTTAACTAATTTTTACATACTGTAAGTAATTACAGTACGACACCGGATGAAGCTTATTGTCAATGCCCATCTGCGAAAGTACGGCTCCTAAAACAAAATCCAAAGCATCGGTTTCCAAATAGAAAACCTTTGCAGAGTTTGGGTGTACGAAGATTGGAGCCGTAGTAAATGCCGTTTTAAGATTTTGAAATGTTTTTTCCATTAGAGGTCTCTATTCAAGCTTATCCTTATATGTTAATCGAGTGAGTGGAGCAGCAACTTGAAAATAATTCTTGATGAAGATCCAATAGAAGTTAACAAAGCCGAGAAAATATTGTATGTCTCTAACCGTCTTTGAAACTTTCCAAGACACAATTGCTTCGACCTTCTTGGGATCCATCTTCAAGCCTTTCGTAGTCATAATGAACCCTAAAAACTCCATCTCAGTTTGGTGAAATAAACACTTCTCCAACTTGGTATAGAATCCTCGCTCATATAGTTTTTCGAGTACCAAACGAACGTGCTTCTTATGCTCTTCTTCATTCTTGGAAAATATCAAGATATCATCCAGATAGATGACAACAAAATTGTCTAGATATTCTCGAAAAATATTGTTCATCATGTGTTGAAAGACCGTCAGAGCATTGATAAGACCAAATGGCATGACATTATACTCAAAATGACCATACCTTGTACATACAAAGTTGTCTTCCATTATTACTCCTTGCTGATTCACTGAGGTTAGCTCCTTAGATCAATCTTTGTAAAGATCTTTGCACATCCAATTTATTCCAAAAGACTAGAGATCAAAGGTAATGGATAGCAATTCTTCTTTATCACCTTGTTGAGACCCCGATAGTCTACGCACATCCGTAGTGAGCCATCTTTCTTCTTTACAAATAAGATTGGTGCCCCAGCTGGCAACTTTGAATGACAAATGAAGTTCTTGGTTAGGTTCCCGTCAATGTATTTTTGCAACTCAGCCAACTCTGTCTACGATAGGTTGTAGATTGGGCCAAAAAGCGGTTGTGCTCTTTTTTATAATTCTATGGCACAATCGTATGGTTGGTACTCCGATAGCATATCAGCAATCTTCTTTTGGAACATGTCTTGAAAATCCTTGTATTATTTTGGTATACATGCTGTTGAAATCAGCTCTCCACTAGTTGGAGTCGCATAAATGATCAATGAACGTGCGCCCAGCATGCGATCTTTACGAACATTCTTGCTATGATGAGCAGTTTTTTTGGTTTAGGGTTTTCTTCGGGCTTGTCCAGGATTGTTCTATAGGAATGTTATCCTTTATAACCTCTATCTATGGATGGATTATATTTTTTTAACCAAGAAAGATAAAAAATAACAAGGTTTGACGGGGTGTTAATAATGTTGAAAATAATATAACTACTATGGTCTTTAAACATCACCTCTATAGGTTTTGATTCATGGGTGACACTACCAGATAATAAAGGTCATTTATCTATTACTTCTACATGAACAAGTTTGAATTTTTGTACTAGGGGAATTTTGTCACGCTTAGCAAATTCTTGGACTAAGAAACAAGCAGATGCTCATGAATCTAATAAGGCTAAGGTTTTTAGTTTTTGAGGAGCAAAAGACAAAAGAATTGGCAAATAGCAGACGAATTGAATAGAAAGGCAGGAACTGGTTTGATTTATTGATCAGCAAATTCTATTGTGGCTAGGCATCTTCATTTTCCTGAACAAATGCACCTCTATTCTTGATGCTACATCTATTTTGCTTCTTCAGACAGTTTCCAACTTTATGGCCTTCTCTACCGCAATAAAAGTACAAACCTTTCTCTATACGCTACTTCTTTTCTTCTAGAATAAGGGATTTGATACGTATCGCATCAATCTGCATGTCCTCTGTCTCCGCTTGTGAATTTAGGCTACTTGCCGATATAATTGGGCCGGGATGACTTGTATATTGTCTGGAGCATTGGTCTTGGCGACGTTGAAATAGGCGGTTATCGTACTTTACAGCTTGGCTAATGGCTTTGTTGAGCGTTCGTGGATCAGGAAGAGATAACAACAAATCCTTCACATCGTCCCTTAGATCCCAATAGAATTGACTCATCAATGCTTCTTCATCCCAGTTGATGTCGCATGCTAATTGCTTGAAATCCGATGTAATGATGTAAATGATCCTTATCGCGTACATTAAGTGCTTTTTATTTGTAGTCATTAGGCCAGCATATACTGTATTCTACAAATGCCTCCAAAAAAGTTTCAAAGTTGTTCAAAATGAGTGATCCTTTTTCGAACAAAAGAGCAAACCACGATAGAGCTTATTGCGTAAGCAAAGTTCCAACCAATCTAACGCGTGATTCCTCCGTCAGATAATGTTTGGATTGTAGAGTTGTTATCAATTTGATTTTATTGACAAAATCTTGAAACTTGGAGTGTGTACCATCAAACTTATCTGGAAGGTTAATTCGAGGTTCTTTTTGTTGTGGAAGCAATGATTCTCATTGAACCACATGTAAAGTTGCTTCTTCTGGTGTAGAAGCTTGAGGCTGACGAAGCCCAGATTGTGCTATTCCTGATGCTCCATCATTATGAAGTCTTGCAAAGACTCCTTCCATCACCATAGTTCTCTGTGATAATGTAGCAAGAGCATTCATAATGGCGTCCTTCTTGGACTCCAAACTTTTAGTCATATTAATATCTTGACTTCCAACCATTCTAAGAGAAAGGAAGTAATTGTTTCTACAAGGAAGAAATATTGGTTTAGAAGGAGGTACTCCGCAACCTCTAACTACCTTAAACCTTGAAGAGGATGATCATTATCTCCAAGCGCCATGAAACCGATATTATGGCGGAAAGAAGATATTAGTTTAGAGTGGGATAATCCGCAACACTCTGGCTAATGTACCTTGAAGAGGGATGTCCATCGAAGAACTACTTTCGATATCTAAGATGAGTAGTCGACAATGTGGCGGATATAAGAATATAGTAGAAGTCTAAGCGAAGTTTAAGAAGATTGTGAGGTAGATTAATCATATGGTCTGCTTGACACACCAAGAATTTGATTTGACTCAAAGATGTGTTGTCGGTGAACTCTTTAATCTTGAGCTCTATGTATACTCCCTCACAGGAAGCTTACCGGCAACTTCACAATTGGGATATACTCAGTAGCCACTCCCAATTAAGAAGCTACTTAAGCAACTTCCACTAATTAGAAAACTTTTCAAGTAATTTTTGCTATCTAGGAAGCTTCTTAAGTAGCTTCTATCAAGTAGGAAGCTTTTCTATCAACTTGGAAGATGCTAAAAGGTCTTGGAGAGTTTTAGGATCTTTTTAGAATATTCTAGAAGATTCTAACAAGTATGTCCTTGATACTTTCATTGTTATATGTGGCTCTGACAACCGATTCAACAAATCTTCTGCCACAAGGTTATCAGCTTTTGAAAAGTCAAAAGTATCAAGTCGTGGATGATAACCATAATTTTCAAAGAATGGAGTTTGTTGAATAGACAAATATACCAAATTATTATAAGCAAACTCTGCCAATGGAAAAAGAATTGTCTAGTCATCTTCATGATAATTGATGGTATATCTCAAATATTACTCCAAAATTTGATTTATACATTCCATTTGTCTATCAGTTTGGGGGTGGAAAGCTAAAGATAGTTTAATATCTACCTTTAATATTTTAAAATAGGTCTTTCAAAATCTTGATACAAATTGTGTTCTTTTATTTGATATAATATCCTTTGATAACCTATAATAGTAACAGATATTATCAAAGAAGAGTTTAGATGTTTCTTCACCTATAATAGATTTTGTACAACGTTGTTGTATGGCATGAACTTCTATTTGGGAATACATTAGGTACCTCGCTGTGAAGAATTTACTTGAAATTTGATGGCAAAAATCCAAAAAGTAATTTGTCCTTAATAAAAAGGACAAATAATATAATAAACTTATAAAAGAAAAGTTATATATATAAACCCTCTTATATTCAAGTAGGTTTGTACAAAAAGGGTTCAAATTTTCACAAAAATCCTTCAAAACTTTATTCACTTGCAAGGACTTATTTCTTTCTAATCTTTAGAGTCTAATAACTCTTAATCCAATTATTTAGTTTCTATAAAATTTTCTTTAAAGTGTAGACAATCTTCTTAAATTTTATTATAAAAAAAAATCAACTATAAATTTATTTTTGATTGTTTGATATCTCAAAAATCCTAGCAGCTACTTAAAACCCTAGCTCAAAGACACTTGAGCACTATTTTCCTTATATCTCACAAATCTAAAATTTTAATACTACAAAAATTTTGTACATAGTCTTGTAACATAAATATATATATTTTTAAAAATTTTGAGCCAAAAATCTATCAAATTGCCTAAGATATAGCTCAAAATATAACCACTAGTTAAATAAGGTCACTTATTGCTCTTAGCTTACAAGTACTAACTTCAACTCTCAATATCTCCTTTACCCTAGCTTGGATTTTATTAAACTATATATAAAAAGTGTAGCCAAGAAAGTCTTCTTTCCAATTTCAGTTGTTAATCTTCTATTTCTCTGTGTATGCGCAAATTATGTCCAGAATAATAATAGTAGATATAATTTTGATATCCCAACTTTGAGCACCTATAACTCTTTCATAAAAAGTCCAAATCATGCAAGATTTGTACCAAAACCATATCCAAAAAATCAAACTTGCTGATTCTAATCTCTGATATTCGACTCTTTTGAAAACCAAACCCTAATCCCTAATAAACCCTCAAGCAGCCTCCTTGAAGTTCATTGGGCATGATTTTTGGCCAATAGGAATAGAAACTTCTATCATCCATCTCCATTCATCCATATAGATGGCCTAATTATTTCCTTTTATGCTAAAAATACCTTTCTAATCCTTTTTGTTATAAGATTTACATAATATGTGTTCTAAATACCAAATAATAATAAAAAAAAAATCTTAAGAATCACCAATGTCTAACAAAGGTGACTTAAGATATACAAAAGTTACTATCAATATAAATCAACTTCAAAATTACTATCAAAAGAAGAAATAAGGTTGTATAAATCTCAATAATAATCTTTTTAATAGATCCCTTCTAAATTAGCAACCTAACTACATCCTATAATCAATAAATCTATTATTATTACTTTCACTTAATTATATAAAAAATTATATATTAAATATATATATATATATAATTTTTTTACATAGTAGCCTAACCACAACACAACAATGTATAAAATATGCCATCTTGGTAAAACAATCTACAATCATGAATATAGAATCATATGAACTTGACTTTGAAAGATCCGTGCTAAAATCTATAGAAATAAAAGATCAAGGTTGTTCTGGTATAAGTAATGGTTGGAGAAGTATATAAGGCTGGTGACGAAGAGTTTTTGATCTTGAAAAAATGTCACACGACTATACTAACTTTTTAATAGCCTTCCATATCTGAGGCTACCAAAAATCTCTTGAAATTAGCTTCAAAGTCTTATTATATCCAAAATATCCTGCCATAGGGAAGTTGTGATGAGCTTCCTGAGTACATAGTTGTGTTGTACCTTTTGGAATATAAAGGCGGCCTTTGAAATAGAATAGATCATTCTTGAACTCAAACTTGGAAGTATCATAAGACTTAAATGAATTATTTTTAATTTCATAGACAAGAGGGTCTGAAGACATATTTGATTAGATTTGCTTGACAAAAGTTGAATCAACAATCAATATTGATTTTATTGCTCAATGATGAAATTGCTTTGACTTCAAGAGGATTGTTCTTTGTTGATCAAAAGCCAAATCTTCTCCTCTTTGTATAAAATAAGAATGTCTAGAAAGGGCATTGAACACACCTTGTTGTTTTTTTGGTCGATAAGTAATAATAAACTTGAATCTTGATAAAGACATGCTCCAACGAGTTTGACAATGATTCAATATACGTGCTGACATGAAATACTCAAGGTTCTTGTGATCCATATACAAGGTGACTAGACTAAAAGCGCCTTTTAGATAGTCATGCCATTCTTGAAAAGAACCCATAACTACAAGAAGTTCTTTATCATGGATTTTGTAGTTGTTGAAAATTTCTTGGAATGAAAAGCTACTAGGTGGAATATGTCATTTGTTCCTATTTGTAATAATACCGCCCTCAAAGCAAAGTCTGATGCATTTGTTTTCATAAAAAATATCTTGGAAAAGTCAATGCAATGCAAGATTGGTGCAGAAGTAAAAACTATCTTCAAAGCTTCAAATGATGATTCTGCTTCTTTGCTCCACTTGAATTTGTCTTTACAAGTTAAGCGTGTAAGTGGAGCTACAACTTGAAAAAAATTCTTCATAAAGATTTGATAGTAATTGGCAAATCTCAAAAAATATTACACATCTTGTATTATTTTTAGAATCTTCTAATCCATGATTTTTTGGACTTTCTTTAAATCTATTTTGAAACCATCATTTGAAATAATGTATCCTAAGAAGTCAACTTGAATAGTGTGAAATATACAATTTTTCATCTTAATATATAATCTTACATCACTAAATTTTTATAATATACAACAAACATGATGAATATAAAGTTCATGTTCTTCTGTATTCTTAAAAAAGATGAAAATATTGTTTAAATAATAGACAACAAAATCATGAAAAAACTCACAAAATATGTCATTCATAAGATGTTGAAAAATAGTTGGTGTATTTGTATCAAGGACATACTTATCAGAACCTTCTAGAACATTTTAGAAGGTTTTTAGAACTCTCTAGAATCTTTCAGAGCCTTCTAGCATCTTCTTAGTTGGTAGAAGTTGCTTGAGAAGCTCTCTAGTTGGTGGAAGCTATTTGAGAAGCTTCTTAGGTAGGAGTATATATTGGAGTTGAGACTGAAGAGTTCTTCAGTCTCAACAATACATCTCTTAGAGCTCTAACTCACCTCTTAGGTGTTGTTTTTGTACTCATTTGATTAATCTAATTCTTGCCAATTCTTCTTGAACTTCTTGTTTAGACTTAGGTCTATATTATTCTGTCAGTAATGGGTTTATCGAGGACTACTATAAATGCTTAGATATCGAGGAGCTAGTTTTTTTTGTTGGGTGTGGATTCACTCTTAAAAGATGCGTTGATATTTTAGAGGTTGCGGATTACCCTCCTCTAAACTGATATCTTTTTGTCACAATATTAGAGACTTATTCTTCTTGGAGAGAGTGGATTATCTCTCTTCTTGAAGATCTTAAGGTATTTTAGAGGTTGCGGAGTACCTCCTTCTAAACCAATATTTCCTCCTTGTAGAAACAATTACTTCCTTTCTCTTCGAATGGCTGGAGGTCAAGACATTAATATGACTGAAAGTTTGGAGTCCAAGTTGGACGCTATTATGAATGTTCTTGCCACGTTATCACAAAGAACTACGGTGATGGAAGGAGTCTTTGCAAGACTTCATAATGATGGAGCATCCAGAATAGTACAATCTGGGCTTTGTCAGCCTCAAGCCTCTGTACCAGAATGTCACGGACATATACATAGTTACCTATATGATCAGATAAAATTAGATAAAAGAAGGTAAAAGCAGGTTAAATCCATAATATCTTTAGAAAAACTTCTTAGAAACGTTATAGACGTTGCTTTGACTTTATAAGTGTCCATAGTAGACTTTTAGATTTGAAACTTGGTTAATAAGTTAGCCACATGTCGCACATGTTGGTAGCTTGAAGACCAAGCTAAATACGTGGCGAACATATAGGAAACTTGCCCTGCAAGTTCGACACATGTCTTGCAACTTGGACACGTGTCTTATAAATTGGATACGTGTTGGAGGTCCTATAAAACATCGCCACTTAGCTCTTAGGTAGATAGTATAAATAGAGACAAGAGTGAAGCCTTCTTCACTCTTGTCAACTCCTTTCTTGTTTCCAGTCTAGTTCAAGAGTCTCTAGTTTTCTTGTCTTTTGGCATTAGCCATTCCAGTTTCTTTTAATATATATACTTCTTTATATTTATTTCTTTGAGAGAGGTCTAACTTGTTTATTTGACTTCATCCAGTTATTGTCCTTGACAGATTGACAAGAGTACACATACAGTATCGGAGCTTTGTCTTTTCTTGATTAAGAGTGGATTACCCCTTTTTCTTGATAAGACATAAGCATATTAGAAGTCGTGGAGTACCCACTTCTAAACTGATATTGTTTCTAGAATTTTTTTCTTTTGAGTGTGTGTTTTGTATTTCTTGAAGTAAGAATAGACATCTTTCTTTCTATTATATTATCATGGCAGAGCTTGCGGAAATGAAGAGTGCAATGGCACAAATGCAAGAGCAAATGAGAGAACTAATGCTTGCAATGCATCAACTCAGTTTACCACCACAAAGAGCATCAAGATTAGCAGGAAGTGAAGATGTAGAGATGATTGGAGCTACGTCAATATCTACACCAAACCATGCTACCTCAGCGATGATGGAGCACCGTTCAAACGTTAGAGAACCAAAAATCCGTTTGCTTGAGAAGTTTGATGGCACAAGATCTAAGTTTCGAGGATTCATCAATCAGGTACAACTAGTGATCGAACTTCAACCTCAGAGTTATCCTACGCAAGGATCTCAAGTTAGGTTTATTAGAACGTAACTTTCGGGTCCTGCCTTATCATGGTTTTCATCTTTTCTTGAATGACGTGATCTAATATTGGATAATTTGGAGGCATTTTTTGCGGAATTTTGATTGATGTATGGAGAACATGATGCAATTCGTGTTGCAACCAACAAGATTCGCATCCTACGACAAGGCAATCGATCAGTGTCATTATACGCTTCACAATTTCGACAACTAGCGACCGACATTAAGTGGGACGATGCTGCACTCATCAGTCAATTTCTCTACGGATTACAATATGAGGTAAAAAAGTTAATGTTCAATTTATCCGATCCTCAGACATTGAGTCAAGCAATTGATTTTGCTGTGAAGTGTGACAATCGACTTTTTGAGTTTCAATCCGAGAGTCGTCCAAAGGAGCCTCAATGTTATTATTCAATGGCAACATCGACATCCTTACAAAACGTACATTCGAAAGTAGAAGACATGCAAATTGATGCGGTACGTTTTAAATCTCTTACTGAACAAGAAAAGATTCATCGTCGTCAAGAAGGATTATGTTTATATTGTAGAGAACCTAAGCACACTGCTCAACATTGTCCAAAGAAACGTCGCAACTACAAAATGAGGAGTACGACTGTCAAAGAAGACAACATGTCGGAAAACGAATTTGTCCAGCTACAATAGGGACTGTTGTCACGTGGCGTGAACTTCTATCTAGGAATACACCGGGTACCTAGCTGTAGAGAATTTTACTTAATATTTATTGGCTAAACTCTAATGAGTTATTTGTCCTTAATAAGAAGGACAAATACACACGATAATATAAGAAAAAGGTTTTGTATGATTAAAACCTCTTATTTTTAAGTAGGTTTGTACATAAGTTTTCTCTATGATATATAGAAAATCCTTAAAAACCTTTTAAAGACTCATCTATATACCAAAATCATATCATGGCTCTATACATCCACCTTTTACACCTCCATAAAGTCTTGGCTCCCAAAAACACCTTTAGTATGCACAAAAGTCCAAATTTGCAACAAAATCCTTAAAAATATATTTTCCCGCAAAAGATGTTTTTCTTTCCAAACTTTAGAAAATCATATCTTCTGATCCAGCCGTTCAGTCTTCTTCAAACTTTCAGGAAAGGTAGAATTCACCTTTAAGCTTTACCAGAAAAAAATTCAGCCGCAAATATACTTCCGATCGTTCGATATCTCAAA